>JANSTS010000617.1:5416-22274 GCA_026546915.1 Sylvicola fuscatus
ATTCAAAAATTCCCGCCAAAACGAGCATCATCCACTGCCAGTAATATAGAAAACGCTGTGTAGAAAACCCAATTACATCATCGAGTGCGCGTCTGGCTGCTGTCAGACAAACGGCTTGCTTCCACACGCGCGCCAACACTTGCGCAAATTCGGCCACTAAACATATTTCAAGTTCATCGGCACACGTGCATATGTGTTGGCGTAGTCCACACTCGCGCTGTGTGCGTGTTTACATGCCGATATTTGGTGTAAAAGCTTCTTCTAGCGCCCGCCACACAGAACTTGTTTTATATAAAACGGGGCATAGTAACCGCGAGCACTTGTGCAGAAAATTCGCCGCATACACACTGACCGGCGCGACGCGACGCGACGCTGCTATCTTGCACGTGTGTTGCCACTGTTGTGTGTACAGATGTGCGGCACGAAAACTTATGACACACACACACGCTCGCCGAGTGGCTCGCGAATTATTCCGCTGTGCACGTACATTAACGTACACGCGAAAAAGGGAACACACAACGCGGCAAAAATAAAACCATTTCAAATTGAATACATTTGTAGACGCATATATAGAGATATTTTTATATTTGCAAATTTAGAGGTCGGAGAAGTTGTGAGATGGTAAATTTTTTGCAAAAGGTGAGTGAGCGCCACCACACGAGTAGTGCGTTAGTGTTACGTTACTTTGCAATATCCCACAAATTCAATATAAATAATAAAATCAATTTTCCGCCGTACTAGTTTCAGTGGAAATCATCGCGTTTTTATTTTATTTATTTTTGGTTAAGTCCGTTTTGTTTGTGTTTTGTTGTTTTCTATTTTTTGTTTTTGTTACTCGCGGTTCCATTTCGCCACCACACCAAATCTATCGTCCGGTTCTAAGTTTTTGGGCCAGCGCAAAACAAATTGAGACAGTTTTTTTCGGTCCACAGAAAACGCTCGCCGAAAGGAAATCCGAAAAAAGGAAAAATTACGCAAATGACATGTCAAAAAAAAAAATTACATAAATTCTACAAAACGTCTCAATAATAATAAAAGTAAATAATTCTGTGGTGAAACTTTAGTGGTGGCAACAGTTCCATTGGAAATAGTTAAAATAGCTTAAAAAGTTGTTCAAATCGTAAATTCGGTCGGGCATTGAAATAAATTCAATTTTGGAAAAAATAATAAACCGTAGAAGGAGAAAAAAGTACAAATATTTTTTAACAATTAATATCAAGTGTGCTGTGTAAATTCATATGTGGCCGCTTTGGAGCTTTTGTGTGAGTGTTTTTTACTTCTATACATATTTATTTCTACTTACTTTAAATACATTTGGGGCAGGGTTGCCACGCGAATTTACTTACGCAAAATTATTAAATTCATCAAAACATTTAATTTGCATTTTTGTGTCAAATGGAAATGAAAAAAAGAAACGGTAAATTTGTATTAATACTGAAATCGATTTAATATGATAATTACGTAAAGTCAACCCTTTTCTTAGTTATCGTTATAATTTAATGTCAATCTTAAGTCGCCAAACAATTTTAAGTCTCTAAAAGCATAAAATTTAGCGCTAAAAAGAAACTCAATAAAACGACTAAAATAATTCCACTCAAAATCATAATAATAAACATATCAGCATGTGTGACATACGCAATCATTTTTTATTGAGGCAATTATGCCAATTCGCACACAAGCAAGGTTGTAAGTTAGTTGTCTAAGATGTGTTGGAATGTGCCAAAATAAGTTTCGCGCAACACAAAAGCCCTCACCATGTACAGTTACGTGTGTAAACCTGCAAATTGTGGAGCAAAATAGCTTACATGTTACACATATTAGTCGAGATACATATAGGGGAGTGCCTGTCAGTTGTATGCGCGAATATCAGCTATGAATTTCAATTACGCGTGTGTGTTTGTTTGTATAGAATTACTGCGAATACACTACTAGGGCTGCGACTTGCACTAACACATGAGCTTCATTCCAATTTGCGGACGCGCGCATGTGTTTTTAAATGTCATTAATTCAAAACAATAACATTTCATTAATTAAATGCAAATGAGCCATTATGTCTCATTGTTGTGGAATTTATTGAACCTCGTTCACTTTGACTATTCCCAATTTTTTTTGTTTTTTGGAGCATTTTCGAAATTTGATGTGTGCGTTGATGTTTGTCAGTATTGGCGGTAGAAATCGCGCTTCCCTAGCACATTTGATGCGGCCAGGCGCTGCTGTGACGCGGCGCAAACCTTTCTCAAAATCTAAATTTGTTCTACCACCACTGCAAAACATATGTTTTTGTGCGGGAATGTATGTTAAACAGCGAAGACAACACAGTTTTCAAGTGTTTTCCGCTAATTCTTCGATTCATTTTGGGGCCTGATTCCAAGCAATAAAATGTTTGATTAATAAATATGTAGTAGCCATTTTCTTTAGTCATCCAAAAAATAGGTAATCCACGAATACATGCATAGGGGGAACCTAAAAATTGCGCGCGTGGCCCTCGATAGTCGCGGTTCTGCTGAAAAAGTCTCAGATTCGCGGCTGGCTGGCAGCGCCGCGTTCGCGCGAACGTTTTTTGGGTTCCCTTTTTCCGTGTTTGCTTTGGCTCTTATTTGAATTTTGAATGGCCATTGCCAAAACCCATACACGCTCTCAAGTCGTATTATGGAATTTCATCTTTTGCTTTTTCTTAAGCCTTCTTTTTTTGTTTACTTAATTTTTTATTGGAGTTTTTTTTTTTTTGGTTTTACCAAAACATTGAACATGTGTGCATTTGCTGCCGTGTGTGCGTGTCATTTTTTTTTTTTGGTTTTCTTGAATATGATTGCGAGCTGCGACCGATTACACAACATATCACAATTAAAGCATCCAGTTTATGTTACAAACACTTATGAGCTTTTACGAGCAGCAGTTATAATTATTGTATATTTCCGTTGTTGGTGATGTTAAATTTTTTTTTAGAGACGCACGTGATTTTTAAGAATTTGAGACTAGTAATTTATTGGTCACGAATTTCAGAAACTACAAAGCATAAACCTTTACTTTATGTAAATTTTTAACGAATTTCGGATAATTTTAAACATTACAATTTATTCAATTGACTCATCACCATGAATCTTTTGTTATATTTAATTTTTTCTGATTTTATTAATTGTTCTGTTTAAATTAAAAAAAAGGTTTTCGCAACCAAAATTAATAAAAATTCAATGTTTTAAAATTGAAAGAATAATTTTAATAAGTCTGAAATTATATAAACGAATTTTAAAAACAATATTTTATTCATAGAAATACATAGTAAAATGTATGGAAAAATGAGTTTTTTATAGAAATACTTTTAAATGTTTATTTGCTCTAAAAGGACGGAAACTTTTTCCTATTTGCATCTACTCCTGTTGCTGATGCTCAAACAACTGCAACTAGTTGCACATTATTTTCCATTTCATTTATTAGACTTTTTCTGTGTAGATAACTGAAACCCGGGGTATTTTAAACGGTTTGTTTATTTTTGTCAACTGTTTGTAAATAATTTCATTAATAATTTTTTTTATTGTTCAACATTTTCTAGGGCACATATTTCTTTATTAATTTCAATCATTTTCAATTTTCAACTTACCGTAATTTTGAGTTAAACGGAAAGCTTTTCTACGGATATACTTCCCAACAGATGGCGCGTTAATTGTTTTTGTTATTAATATCTCTGACAGTCATTATTTATATATTGCATTTTGCAGCGTTTTAAACATTAGAGAGAAATCAATACACAAGTTAATAATTTCATTTCCAATTACATTTAAATACTTATTTCATTGTAAATGATAGCAATAAATAAGAAGCAACACATTTCTTGCAATCAAGCTTTATTTCACATAGACTAAATCACTAAATTAAAAAGCTCCTTTTCCTCTGAACTGAATTGATGGCATTAAATTGCAAATATAGTAAACGGCAACATAAAGAATCGTTTTAACTGTTAAAACATGCACTTTAAGCCAAGTCTAACGGTGCCCATTGGCTAAGCTCAAGTGCGTTCACTACCAAGTAGTCGAATAAGCGCATATAAAATATAGTGAATCCTCGGCCTGGCATCTTATATGCATTTGTATAAATTCCTTATCATTATAAAGTATAACCTTCTGATCTGGTGTATTTTATCTTGTTACAAGCGTTTCGTTTGTTAACTTCTCAACATCTGCGCGAATGCCCACCACAATGTTGTTAGATGACTTATCACCGTTTTCCCTCCATGCCATTTCTAACTATTATACAATAAATGCATAAACCGGGCTTACAGCCACGGCCTTCAACTGTAAAACCTGCCCCAGCGGCGCACAATTCGCGAAAGACGGACGCAATGGCGGTTGCTGGTGTATGGTTGGTAGTTGGGACTTCGGGCCTATGTAGCTGCGCGCGCCTCACACACACCGCGAAAGTTCAATGCGCTCTCAAATGCGTCAGGTGAAAAGCTTCGAAAATGAATTGTAAATGAAAAATAAATAAATAAATAAAAAAAACACAAAAAACCGAACATCTTGTGTTGTTTGTGTACTGTAATTAGGTTTTTCAGTTCGGCTTGAGTGCGGATTTGGTTAAAAATAGATTCGCGTTTCTTATAGGATTGTTCTTGTAAGATGCAATAGATAAATTCGATTAATCTTTGAAAACTTAATTTCGTAACGATTTCTGCTAATGAATATGAATTGTGATTTAATTAACTTGCAAACCTTGTTAAATGTTAATTAAGCATTATTTTACGTGAAAAGCAGATTCTGTTGTTGTGTGAAACTCCCATAACCATTCCATTTGGATTCAACCCTTGCATTTAAATTATATAACCGCACCCTTCACATGAACACGGCCATTTCGATATAATTTTAATTGCGAATATTCCTTGGAGCTCCTTGGAGGCAATAGCACCATTAACAATAACCTCACTGCGGTTGCCAACCGCGGGTAGAAATTCTTTCTCTGAACGCGTCAAGCCGCATCGCGTATGCATCGCGGTTTCATTCGACGGTGCACGTGGGCGGATTTTAAATAGAGTTCGCACTTTCATCACCTTGAATGGCAGTCGGCACCCACAGATTATGCCATTACCATTAACATTTCTCCGCATAATCCCTTTTTTATTTTCATTTCAACGAGCTGCGGTGTCGACAATTAATCTATTAAAGAATTAACACACATCATCGTTTACTCCATTTATCTCGAAACGCTGCGTGTACACCGCGTCGCGCCGCGAAGCCAGGCAGCGCGCACTAATTGCGGCTTAATGTACCTTCATTTTCAGTGGAAATGCATTTGTGAACGGCTCACGCCAAATTGCCAGATGATGAATTCCGTCGCGCATCCCATCTTTTTGTTCGACGGATCTTTTGCAGAAGTGCCCGTGGGGCTGTGTAAAAATAATCATTTACATGAAACTCTGTCATTGACATTTATAAAAATATGTATCCATCAGCCATATTATTATAATATACATATAATGAAACATGAAACCAGCACACAGTTAATGTCGTGTGAGCTGTCCCTACAAAGCGTATGACATCAGCTGCACTGTCAAAACGTTGCTTGCTGTATTAACATGACGTAATTTCTGTATTTTAATTTAACGATTCTAATAAAGTGTGAGTGTGTGTTGAACTATGAACATTTGTGGCCTGCAGATGGGTTGTGGTGGTGATATAGTGCTTGAGATGCTGCGCCGTCTGACATCTGCACACCATCATCATCATAATGTTTCTGCTCAATTTTTGACATTTAACTTTTATGGGCGCTTACTCTGTTTTTTTTTTTTGTTGTTGTCCAGTTGCAACTTTTCATGTTGTTTCATATTTGCTAATATGTTTTCTAACTGTAACGGATCTTCCTTGATACACCAATGCAAGGAACAGACGATGAAATTTTGAACTATTCCTTCTACCAAGTCTTATGTTTGAATGTCATTTCATATTAAGAATGGTTTATGTTCGTTATGGACATACCGTGCCCAAAGTAACGGTCGCGGAAACCAGTTTGTCGTACCCTGGTGTAGGAAGTGTTTTACACCCATTTCTATTTTTTAATGCCAAAAACAAGTTTTATTGAACTTTTACCAAAAAAAACAAAAAAAAAATAGTTTGTTATGGATAATACTTGGATTTTTGCAACAATCTGGTAATTTTCACATGTTTCATATTTCCATATGTGCAAATGGTCCACTTGAAAATCCTTGATTCAATTCAAATTTCAGTACATTTTGACTTTCCCGAACATAATTTCTCTATATGTACAAATTTTTTAAGAACTTTGAATTGAGATTGTGACTTTACTAATTCACGTGAGACGCCACGTCTTATGTTGCTGATTTTTTCTTCGCCGTTATATAAACCACCGATAATACGGCGCTCTTCACTCAATCCACCGCGAAGATGTCGTTTAGTTCAGGCTAAATTAAAGTGTAAACAAAATTACTGAGAAAATGTGACTGTCGCCGTAACTTTACGATCGAATAAGTGTTACTGTGGCTCGTAAAAACAATAACAAAGTCGCCATAAAGAGATCACCCGTATTAAGACGGAAAGAAGTCGCGCTTCAACATTAAAGTTATGAATTTGTAGTGTTGCTTTTAATGTTGTGTGCATAATCTTAAATTACAAGCAGACCAGAAACTGTATACTGACTGAGCTCAGATGAAGTACAGTCAGTTTCAATGGCGTACTGTTTCTGTTCGGCCAGACTTTACTTAAATATCAGTAAATCGGATTTGTTTTTTTTGTTGTTGTATTTGCATATTACTTTCTTCAGTGTCTTCCTTCCTATAATTTCATCATCGAGCCGCGCAGGTATCTCGACACTCGCGCTTCCTCGCCACTCTGCTTCAAACTGCCCAACTGGTCTTGTGTGAGTGTACACGAATTCTTCAGAGCTAAGGCTGCAGCCAGTTTTAGGAACAAGATTTATACCGACGTGGCCACATTTCTCTACTTGACTATTCTTATAGACTAAACTCTGAACAAGCAAACGACTACCAATGCAAAGCCAAATGCCTTATGTAACCATCTTAGGTCTTGTGGAAGAATTTTCGAAAAAGCACACACAAAAACAGGCACATAACAAACGAACGGTTCTATTACGATTGCGAATTGTTTACTTACCCGTTTAATTTATTGCAAATGATCAGGTTAACCCATCAGCTTATTGCTGGAATGTGTAGTCATGGGGGTTTATAACGTTTTATGTAATTTGATATGTGCATTTTTTTTTGTGTGTTTTTTCACTTTGTCTAGATATAATATGCTTGATTGTACTAAGCAGGATGCAGCAAGATGCAAATGCATTTCCTAGAAATGATCTAATGGTGCTTCTATTTTATTTGTATGTAATACAACTTTCTTAAAAGCTTCATATAAATTTAAATTCAGCGAAAATCATCTTTTTTCTGTCAGTCTGTTTAAGTAGCATAACTGTTAAGTTTCGAAATTGACAATAACATTAAACTATTTACTTTTTGTATATATTATATAAGAAGGATTTACATTTGAATACATATGGCTTAATTTTTTTCTTATCATGCCTTGTCAGATAGATTTAGATTTTCGAAACAATTATGTCCAATTTCGAAAATAAATAAAAGCGTCCTTACGAATGCCATCAATGAAAAGCACATTCGATTAATATCATTAAATTTAACGAGCCGCTCATTTCATATACAACTTGATTGCAAATCGATAATCAGCTATCACCTTTCCGATTACAATGATATCGATTCGCACAACGGTAATATCGATCGTTTAGTGCGCAGCCGCATATTATTTTCGCGCTTCACTTCCCTCCCAGGCAGTAATGTGATCTTGGCCACACGATCATTCGACCGTAATTTTAATTATGTAAATGTGATGTGTAGTGATGATGTGGTGCCCTTTCCGTAAAGAAGCCGCGTTCTTAGGCAACAGCGTCGTCTTAATTTGCGCTGTTTTTTTTTTGTTTTCTTCAATAATCTATAAATGGTAAAAGAAAAATTTGTCGAATACACGCCAAATTAACCAAAGGAAACACTGAAACGAGTTTAAAACAACATTAATAAAAATGGTATAAAATTTTCGAAAATATATTAATAAAACTCTGGCCAATCTGCAGTGGTGTGAGAGGCGCAGTGGCGTCTTTACTGCGATCACAAAATGTGTATCGCGCATCATTCGCGACCCGCGATTGCCATATAATGTATATAATAAAAATATAAAAATGTATTCGCGTCGTTTGCCCTTCTATATGTAAATGATAATTTGTGTGACAATCCCACACACAAATACAGTGCCAATTGCATTGAATCACGTATTCTCGCCCAAGTATGTTTATAGCCAAAGCGATCGACTTGACGACTTGGAAGTTGGAATTCGCAGCGCGCCAACTGAGCCACGACCAACCACACATCGCACGACCACCGCCATTCACATTGGTCGTTGTAAGGTTTTCCACTTGCAATCAAATCTATACGCTTGCACACACATCTTTTTCTCAATCTTAGCTCTAGCCGTATACCCCCCTCCCTACTTGGTTCCTTTATTTATTTATTTATTTTTTTGATTGCAAATAAAATTAAATCGCGCGCGAACCAAATGGACAGCAGCCACACATTTTGCAATAGCCATAACTGAAACAGAAAAGGTCTCACCTCCAAATTAAAGTCACCGTGCATAACAAACACTTGCAAGTGAAGCACGCGAATTTTATTATCTGATTTGCATGCAAAAAGGTAATTTTCAAGGTTGACCGTCGTATTTCTTTGTGTGTTACCATACTTTTTTTTTGTTTTGTACTAATTTCGTTTGGTTCCAATGAGCTGAGCCGTTGGCTAGTGTTGGCAGTTGCCACGATGTAGAATAGGGTAAAATGGCCCACGTCCCCAAGAATCCGATGGCTTTTGGATCTAGAAAAATGCGAATCAGCGAATTAGACAAACCGCGAAGACGTTCGGCTGGACATTTTAGACGCTGCTAGCCGCAAATGCCGAGCATTTATGTGTATATTCATTAACATACACATTTCATATGTGTGACAACCGTTTTGTGAGGTCACACATTTCGCGAATTCTAAATTGTACTTATTGGCTAGGCGGTTCGTGGTCGCCAGTCTCGCGTCACACAATATTTGAAAGTTTTTTTTATTTTTTGCTTCTTAAAGTCATAAACGTTTAGCAGATTCGTGTGTTTGAGCAAAGCCATGTGTCCTAAGTAACATATTAATATGGTGTACTAATATGCATCGTTCCCGCGCAGTAAACGTGTTAATGCGTTTCATGTGTTGGGCGGCCGGTGCCGAGTGCAGTGGGCTGCCTCTGGCTGAGCTCCACCACTTTGATCATTGCCCAACTAATCAACTGGGTCAACTGACTTATATGTACATTGCCACGTCCGTCTTGATGGTGTGCGTCGCATGGACACTGGATTCATACATAAATGCAATCTTTAAAAACACGCTTGTCTTGAGATCTATTTAATAAGCGCGCGCTGCGATGCTTTTCAAATGCCACGGGTCCTTGTGCCACAACGTCGCTGTGGATGCCCTACCCCGTTAAACGTTTGTTTGTGTAACGTCTTTGAGACGAACACACATTTTATCTCAATGATTACATAAAAAGCTCTTTTTTTATTAAAAAAAAAAAAATGCATGCCACATGAATGCCTAATTAATTTAAATGTATTTATAAACGTGCATTTGAGTGCAATTTTTCTTTGATGCGGGCCCCGTCTTGTGCAATTGTAAATTCACGTAGTGTTCATGTGGTTGAAGATCAAATGATGTGATTTTGTGTTTTTCGAGTAGTTTTGTTTTTCTTCTCCTAAATATTATAACAGCATTATATTTGTGCTTTCTTTTAATGTCAAAGGAATCGTTTGCCGCATCCTTGGATGAGTCAGTTTGTAAACGCATTAGAATGCATATAAACATTTTAATCGTGTGACATCAAAGGCAAACAACCGACTTGACTTGGATATATGTAGCTTTAGTGGTGGCAACTATTAAAAGCATAAAAAGTGCCGTCAGTTTATGTCACATGGAATTTCCGCTTTAAATCTTCGCTAAATGGCCTTAAGTTCTTTAATGCACTTTGTAATGATAATTATCAGAATGTGTCTCCTTTATTTGCTGGAGTAATAAAGATTATGTGCTAAAGCAGTTCTAATAAATTCTTACAGATCTTTAAGTATCTTATTATCTTACAGTAAAGACGTAAAAGTAACTGATCACAAGACACAAAACTGGCAGCTTCTTCATGTGGGAATTGTTTTGATTTACAGTTATATTACCTATAATTTGTCATTTTCATACAAGTTCTTTGATAAATTAGGGAGTGCATACGGTAATTCCACCACCTATGGTAAATAAATAAATTACCATCCACACATAATTAATCTTAATGCTTGGCAAGCGCTACCACACTTAACTCCTCATATTCAGAACGTCTGCAAAGTCTATTACCGCAATATGAAGTCGTCTAGAATTGAAACCAGTCTTACTGCTTTCATCTAAGGCTTAGTCAGTATCTGCAATCTACTTGACGTGACGTTCCTGTAAAAAAAAAACTGCATGTCCCTTTGTAAACAGTTTTCATTTACGTGTTCCTTTGAAAGCCAACCCTTAATAAGCAGATTTCTTACACCACCCATACACTGGCAGCTGTAGATGACTGAAGCAGATTAGTCAGTTAGTACTATGGCATTCGCACAGAAGAGCTGTCGGCCACTTAAAGCCGGAAGCCACTTCGCCTCGGCGCAATAATCAGCGAAAAAGGACGTGACAACCAATTAGTAATTAAAAGTGGTACAGTTTTGTCTCCTTTTGCTACTTATACTTTGTATGCGGCGATGACCTTCAGCAAATAGATTAAACGACTAAACGAAATAAAAATGCATTGAATGTTTGCTGCAATTGTATGCGTCAACCCCTTTCGTGTGTGGACAAAACAGAAAGTCCTTTCAGTTTTCACTGAATCGTACATGTGATGATGTAAAGAAAGCTTACACGAGGCAACGTTTGTAAGAAGTCAAAGGGATTTAACGAACACTGACTGCACTTAAACATTATTCATTGTGCTGATTGATCATAGCTGTGTTTCTGCTGCTGCATACTGCAGAAAGGGTTGAATTGCTTGAGATGATCCCACTTGACATCTTAGAACTATTACCCTCAAGCTACGGCAGTAATTCACAACATAGAGTTGCGAGAATCAATGGTGAGGCGTCAAATTGCGCTTCTTAGACTATTTCAATTGTACATGAATCGCACTCTGACCGACTGTATTTGGATTGAGCCAATAAAGTCTGTTGATTTGATACTGGAAAGGGATTTGTGGACTTTCTGCTGAATTCATGCCAACTAAATTTCTATATACATTTAATCTAATCAGTTTAATGACTAAGTACACACTTGTACCGTAAATTGTAATGCGGCTTTAAGTCAGTGCTCTACTTATCGCCATATATATTATGCTGTGGTGTTCTCATGTCAGGTTGTTTGGGTAATCACTGTTGCTCTGTTTGAGTAGATTATTAATCGTTTTATCAAGACTGCAAGCAAAAAATTAACCAAAGTTACTAGTTTTGCAAGTTATTCCGTTAGAATTCTATGAAATATTAATAAATGACTTAAGTCGAAAACGAATGATTAAATGCGCTTATTTATTTGCATTAAATTTACTACATTGTGTATGTGTTAATGGGATGTCCGCTGATCCGTTGATGGATACATTTACATAAATTACCATTATGCTTTCACCGACTTGTTCAATCAATTTAAGAACCGGTAAATGCCAATGGCAAGCGCTTCTTGTTACCTTCCTCTTCCTTTGATACTTTTTTTTTCCAAACGGCCTTGACAATAAGTTCCTGTCATAAAATAAATACTCCGGATGAGAGAGTTATGTGATAATAGGTACATTGAATAAAAACTAATCACTTTGTAAGCGCCATCTTTCATTGACTCCCATAACATAATTGGTTGTTGTCATTGATAAAAAAAAAAACGTTCTTTATTTACATACAGGTAGTTTGTTTTTATTAATTAAAATAAACAAACGGTGTAATAAATTGTTTCCGGTAATTGAAATAACAGTCATCCTTAACTTTAAAATACGTCCAAACCGGGAGTACTTTTATACCTACGCGATATCTTAAAACAGCATGATACTCTATCAACTATCACATCTATACCACTGGCTTGAAAGATAATAATCTTAAAACATCGTGGGTTGAAATGTATTTAACATATAAGTTTGGTCAGCATCGTTCAATTATTTACGAGTTGTGTCTTAAAACATACAACTATATTGCATTGAATTTGTATGTAAAAAGGTTCAAATCACCGTAAATTTTTTTAACCTTTTAGGATTATTTGCTAGAGTGGCGCGATTCCTGTGATATTGAAATAATTTTCTGCAGAAGCGATAGTGAGCGGTTGTTCCGGTTCAAGAACCGGTATTCAAATGGCTCTGAGGTTTTACGGATTTCTTAATACTGTCCAAACGACATGCTCACACTAGTTTGACTATTCTGCCTACAAGTTGTTTATCATCAATTCGTCCTCTTGTTCAGCGCTGTTAATCCATATAAGACGGTTGTTGGTAAGAGATTCTTTCGTTTCAAAAGCGCGCACAGAAAAATCCAGCCAGAGGAACACATTTCCGCTGCATGCCCGTCGCACTGCATAGTTTTGGCTGTCTTCAAGAACATGTATGCACCTATAGAGATTTAGAAAGAGTCTTGATTCATTGTAACGGCAATTTATCCCACTGGAAGCGGCCGTAAGCATCGTATGTGCATAAAACGGCGGACAAACAAAATGCATTCATTTCGCTCGCCAAAGGAAAAGCAGAATCGCTAGGCTACATAATGTGTGCACGTGTACCTGCTGCATTTCTGTGTACTGAAATTCTTCTTCGGCTTGTGTCCGCTTCTCGCATGCACCACATACCAATATATCCATATCTTTACTATGCTACCATTAAAATGCCTTGAGACGTTTTAAGTAATGCGCGCGCTAACGTGCAGCAAAATAGCTGCAATGTGTGGTGCGGGCAAATTTGCAATAACTCAGCCTGGCCGCATCAACATCACGCACACATCGCCGTCGAAGAACCTGAAGACATCAAATCTGTTTTTTTTTGTTACAAAATAGTTGGCTCGCTTTGATCAGAATACCATCCAGATTGCCACTGGGCAAACATTAGAACTGTCCGACGGTATTGCAGCCACTAAACTTTATGTTGTCGTTGCCTTTGCTGGGATGCTTTCGCCTTGTATGAAGTGCGGCCATCTTCTATGTGTGCACCGGCTAGTTTATAATAGCATAAAATATAAAGTAAACATTATGTCGTACGCGACATAGTTTGTGATGTCATTCCTTTGCAGTGGCAAATTAACAGAAACGCACAAGGATGAATGGGTGCTAATTGTGAGTTGACATTATGTTGGGCACGCATTATGTGCGATAACAAAACGTGCAGACAAGTTAACACACCGCTTAAAATACAGCGATGACAGTTTCGTCTTCATTTGTGGATTGGTACTTTGCATCAATTACCGTGCAACCGCATTGATTGACAATTGTGACAGTAATTGGATTTATGTGCTCAGGAACTTAGCAAGGTCGATGCCAAATAAAGGACGACTTTGTGTGGGAATGTGAATTGAGTATTTACAACTTCGCCAGTTTAACGCCATCTATCTTTTGATAGAAAGTGGATGTAGCTTTTATTTTATGCTATCTGCTCTTTATTTATTATTTTAAGTGTGTTATTTAATTATGCATGAGAAATCATTTAAATTGAATTAAATTGATTAAATGATATGTTTGAGGATACGAAGTTCTGCAACCTACTGCAATTTATAGATCTAAGATGTCTGTGGATCTTAGGCACAAATACTCGATTTCCCTGCCCAATTTTTAGACCAAATAGCAATAATCTTCCGACATTAACGTGCTGCTTGATCTATCATTAAAGTCACAATAAGATGGTGCTACAATAAAAAAAACGCCATCAAAGTACAATTAAACAATTACTCGTCGATTACTGTAGTCATTCAGTTTTTTTAATAATTGTGATCTAAAATCAGCAAAGCATCGCGAAAGATCTACATCGGTAGATATGGATTTCTCCATTAAAACTTAGTTCTAAAGAAAAAAAATCTCTCAATTGTATGCTGGAAACAACAGTTTGTACCTATAGATAATAGACTTGTACCTTTTTTTCGCACTTACAATTGTTTTTTCGCCATACTCAGGCGTTCACTTACTCTTCTTCTTCTTTTTTTTGTCTTTGGAAATACCCATGAATTAACCACATGTTCTGGATTGCACCGTTTAGTGCTCGTTTTGGAATTATGCTTTCTTTCATCTCGCCCAGTCTCCTCAATAAATTAATCGATTTACATGTGCAGTTTTGCCAATTCAAGCAATTTTCCAATTTGCCACAGAACAAAAAGGCAGATAATTGTCTGCCGTGGAACCAATGCCCAATATAGACAATTCTCTGCCGAGAAATGGAAGCGGTGTGAAATACAACAACAGCAGCGGCAGCAGCAGCAGCAGCAGCATAGTTATGCGAATAACAACTAAAGCTGTTCACGAAACTACTATATGGAGAGGTAGAGATGCATAAACAGCATATATATGTTGTACATAGCGATGTAGCCATAGAAGACGGCAAATAAAAACTCATCACACAATAACGGCACGCATCGTGAACAGTTACCATATATACAATAAGTGAACGCGCGCCACGGATCTTTAAGGTTCTTAACTCGTGCGCTTCTTCCTCTTCCTCAACTCTGGCTGCATATAGTATGAAGTATGAAGATGCTGGCTTCGTTCCGGCAACACTTGTCGAAGAGAAAGATGGAAGCTGTGCGGCCGTTAAGCGCGAACTTCCACAGCTGGCCACAACAACAGTGATTTAGCAGCAAAGAAGCAAGATGTAAGACGCACGTACATTAATAAAACTTATAATTGGGTATAACAGCAACCTGTCCAATGCAGGCGGCGAGAGATGCAATAAAATAAACGATCAGACAACATGCAACCACAAAAAGCCATCACAAAGTTGCCAATTCGTCACCCCGACCAACTATCTATAGAAACTGCCCCAAGTTCCAACACTTGTTATGATTTGTGTCGAACTTTTTTCGTTTTCTTCTCTCACACTTAATTGTGTGCTGCACTTTTCTAGTCTTTGGTGTGCACCTATGCACAGTTGCTTGCGTAATTTGTGCAATGTCGCTTGCATGTTTTGTGAGACGCGCGAACAACTGCGCCGGGGCCGTCGAGCTTTATGGTGTGGTGGTCGCCGTTTACGCGCTCTTCGCGTCTCAAAAAAACAGCGCACACATTGCAGCTGCATATAGCTACATATCCCTGGATGCATTGCATTGATCAAAAGCATACACGCTGCCGTATGCGATATAATATGGCAATAGATTTGCCAAACTTGTTTGGCCTGTTGCGTTTGAAGATTGCACATAAATCCAAGGTACATTATATTATTGGACGCGTACTGCAGGTACCATAAGCTTTCGCGTGTGCTGTGTCATGTGTGCTATTCCATATAGCAAACCCGTTGCTTTTTTGCTTTATTGCGCTTTTCGCCACAGGCTCATACACAACTTGCGTCCTATCATTTATTCAGCATGTTCTATTGTGGATAATTGATGTTTGTAAGCTGCAAATGAATAAGGAAATAATGTACAGCTGAAAGCGTCTTCTTCTTCTCTTTTTCTTTTCTTTTTTTTTTTTTTTTGGTGCTCGTACTCGTTTATTCCAGAATAGGTTTTCCTAATAATAAACAAGTAGATGTATGTATAATCTCTTTCTGGCGTTTCTCCACACATGTACTTTGCTGTAGCCTTTTGTAATTGTAACTGTGAAATGGGGATCTGTAAAACTTATGCTTAATATTGTAAGATTTTGCGGGCTTATATTTTTATGAATTGCCATCAATTGAAGTGTTGTTAAGAGTATACGTAATTGATTGTAGGGTTATGTGCTTATTGAATAATTCATTGAACTATATGCTTGAAAGCGTGAGAAAGCCTTTTTATTTATCAATAATTTAATTTAGTCTTTGTAACAAAAGAATTTACGGTTCTAACAAAAAAAAATTGTTACTTCTTATGTTTGTCTTTCATTACAATTTCATTCTGCTCTCCAATCCAACTGCTCACCAAAAAAAGAAACAATTCAAATTTGCACAGCGTTTGGTTGTTTTATTCAAAAACTTAAAAAATATGTTGCAGATTATCCTTGCAGAAATTCTGCTTATCAATTATTTCCTTATGAAGATTTTAAATCAAGTCTTTGAAATCAACACTTCAATTCAACAGAGTTATTTTTATTAGGATTTCACTGATAAATGTTAGGCGATTTGTTTAACTTCAGTTTTTTATATTTTACTGCAATTCAATATTAGCAAGAAAGTTTAAAGTTATTCAGAAATTGCAGAGAAAGTCTGTATAGTGAATATAACAATAACAATTTGAATTTATATTCTATTCAATTACAACATTTGTAACAATTTAATCGCAGTCGAACTGACCTGTACGCATGTCACTTGTCTTACCTACAATCTATGCATCTGCAGAATAGACATTAGACGCTCGGCTGGAAGATTGTTGCCGTATAATCTTATAATTTACAGTCGTGCATTCCGTTTGCATATCAACATTTAACGATCTCTGCACAATAACTATAATGTAACTTAATCAGTGGTCGTAACTTCTGTGTGTACCTTGTCAAGGTCAGATCACGTTAACGTGATTTCGCTGATTGCATTATTGCCGAAGACGCCGAAGACAATCCGCAGTGCAGCAGCTGAATTGCACTGCCTCATGAGCAACTGCAACAA
>JANSTS010000650.1:0-13182 GCA_026546915.1 Sylvicola fuscatus
TCCAGTTTTGATTTTCGATCTGATGAAAGATTCATATTACCCGAAGAATTCTAAGTTTCAGGATCTTAGTTGTTATATGAAGAATCCGACTTCATATAACAACTAAGATCCTGCAACAACGAAAACAAAAACGCTATGGAGACGAATGACTAAAATTCGAGAGAAAATTGCGTTAATGACGACAACAAAATCATCTTACCGATTTTCTAAGAAGCTCGCAGAATTGAATAAAATTAATTAGCTAAAATCCTGTAGAATCTCAAACATTAAATCCTGTACTATTTTCTGCTTTTATGATCTCCTTAAGATTGCACTAAAATACTTAAGTTTTAAAATTTGACTTTTCCTGACAGTTGCATGTCATCCTAATTCATATTAGAATTTAATTAAATTTAGTGACAGGAAGCAGAAAATGACTCTTCCATCGGGTCAAATAAAACGAACAATTAATTTAAAAAAGAATGTAATTCATTTATTTAAATCAATGCTTCAAAACAAAACAAGAAAATCAAGATAATTCATTTACATTGCGAAGTATGAAGTAAATAAGCTTGTTTCCATCTAACAGATTATGTGTATTTATGCCTAAGATGATCTACTTATATGATATTATATAATAATTTCAATAAATTTTTATAGTAATGTGGAGACACAGCACCACGTCCGTGCTCACAGCCACCCGGGGCTTCGTCCATCAGTCTGCCGATGGCAGTTGCAGTTTCACCTACTACTTAGTCGTGGAATCAGTTAAATGTTTGACACATCTTGGAGGAATTTTCAGAGTGGAAACTGACGGATCGACGGATCGAGGTGCTATCAGTGACCACATAGGCGCCCGAAGCGCAATACTTAACAGTAAATTACTAGCTATACACATAAAGTACCTCAATATACATACGAAACGCGAATCATAGGACATCGTCCTAATGAGACGCGATAAGCTTCACTGCTTTGCTCAATTAATTTCTATTGTGATACATCAAATTTGTGTGCTGATTTCACAGCTGTCCGGCGGTCAGCCGTGCGTTGACACAAGCACGCGACCGCTGTGCGTCCTGGCTACATCCGGGCTACGTCTCCTCGTACGTTTCGTGGTGGCTACGAATCACAATAGTGGTTTGGTTTTTGTTAGTACCGGGAGAAAGATGTAAAATTCAATGTTAACATATTATACTCATAATACATTTATCTTGATGGGCCGCGTGTTTGCGTCGATTTTTGGCCATCCCGTCCCGCTTCGTGCTGGACTGCGAGTTGCGCATTTTGCGCGAGCGACGCTTCTGCAACTGCGCGAACATGTCGTCGGACGATGAAGACGACGAGCCGGAACCGCTTGACTCGTTCTCGGTGTCAGTTTTGTGGTGTCGCTCACGTCGACGCGCCGACGACGACGACGACAAACTGCTGGAGCTGCCAGAGCTTTCATCGTTGGCCGATGTGTTGCCGCGTCGCACCTTGCGCTGGCGCTTCATCAACAGATGGTCACGATAGCCGATGCTTTTGCGTGTGTGCTTGATGACGGTGCGCAAACCCAATTTCTGTCGCATCGGCGTTTCATACTTCTCATTCGCGATGACGGGAACTATCCGACCAGTCTCAGTACTCTCTTGTTGGCTATTATTTTCATTATCTACCTCCTCATCGTCCTCCTCCTCGTCATCTTCAACCTGGTCCACCTCCTCCGCTTCTGATTCATCGTCTTGTTCGACATCTTCACCAACCTCGTCTGATGCATCATCTGCGTCCTCTTCATCCTCATCTTCAGACTTTTCATTCTCATCGTCTTCATCAACTACATAGTCATCGTCGTCATCTGACTTGTGAGAAACCTTCTTCTTCTGTCCATTGTCCAGCATCAGCTTTGTGGAGGGCGTCTTGGCCTCGGACATTTCGTCTCTGTTCTCCAGTTTGTCTCTTAGACGATTTTGTATCATGAGGATGGCATATGTGGGTCGTCCCGTGTAACGATGACTGACTTCGGGTGCCGCCTCGGTGGCTTCGCGCTCGAACTCTATGTCGGCGCGCTTACGAGCCACTTCATCCGGGTTTATAATCTCCTCGAATGGATTCTCTGTCAGGCGGTGTTGGTTGTTTTGCTTCGCCTTTTTGTCAACTTTTGATCTCAAATTCTTCGGTGAAATGGAATTCGGAGTGCCGCACGTGTCGTTCTCCTTAAATGGCGTCAACAAGGACAGGAACGATTTGACAGGTGTCTTGATGTCTTTACCATGGCTGTCCTTCGACTCAGATGGAATTCGCTTTGCCGTCAGTTTGGATCCTTCGAAACGTGCTTCAGCCAAATTAAACTTCATCTCTTCCTTGCGATAGCCAAGCTTAACGAAAGCGTTGATAAAGATGCGCTTACAGTGCTCATAGTCGGGGCGCTGTTTGTATTGAAGCTGCTCCACATAAGCCATGTATTCACCAAGATATTTAGGAACATCTTTGCCATATATCGTGGTCAACATCTGCTTTACTCGCGGCATGAACACTTCTTTCATGCGATGCACTTGATTGGGTTGATTCTGGAGGCCAACGTTCTTCCACGGTAGAGAGCCCTCGCTCCAGTAGATCAAGTTGTAGCCGAGACATTCCAAATCACTGCGACGTGAATGCGCCCCCATATGAGCGTCACGCGAAGTAAATTCCAGCGTTCCGTCATGGGCACGACGCTGATCCATGCAGAATGGATGATGGACGCCTTGGGAGTTGACAAATTTCGAAGCTAAACCGAAATCAATCAAATAGATGCACTCATCGTGTCCGTCAGGGCGATTTTGGAATTTACTCTCGGACTTGGTGGTTCGATTTTTTAAATAATTTCTTCCCGGCGACAATTCGTCCTCATCATCACTGATGCGGTACGAGATCGCCTTGGTGGGTCGCAGATAGTGTCTATTTACCATGTCCTGATATATGGTGGACGAGCCTCCGCGCTGCATTCGACATGAACGCACCGGATTTGAGCCTCCGAACTCGATGTGAGGTCGTCTGGAGATAATGCGAGGCGCTGGACTGCCGCTATCATCAATATCAACTGGTGGACGGTACGGCAGATCATTGTCATACTTGTGATGTCGTCCCGATTGCACAGAACTCTGACTGCTGTTGTCCGTCAGCGACTTTTGACGTGCTTTCGTGAGACAGTAAGTTCCCACCATGAGATTTTCAGACTTAATATCAGAATGAGCGTATCCGCGATCGTGTAAATGCTGCAGAATGTCTAGAATTTGCACGGCCACCGTCAGCAGAGTTTTCTGTGTGAGGCGTTCGTTGTTCAGCAGCGTACTCAAGTCGCAGATGTAGCGTGGCAAGATTAGAAAACGGTAACGTGTGCCACTAAAAAAGTGGGAGCCGGACGCAATGTACGGCGGCATGCCGCGCGGCAGAGTGTCCCCATCGTTGAGGGGTTTGCCGGTTTTTAGTAGGCAGTGGATCTCCACAAAGAGCGGTCCATTTGAGTGCGGCTCAATTTTCGCCACGTATTTGGCGTTCTCACTCGTCACGCTTGTGGCTACATTGTCAGACGCCAAAAAAATTTCACCAAAACTGCCCTTTCCTTCAAAAATACATTAAGATTGTTAGTATAACGATATTTTAAATAAACCGTTTGAATTGGTGATAAGAACGGCCGTTACAAGACCAAAACATTGATTGTCAATAATCAGCTGTATGACTTTTCTTGCTGGAAGATTATCTTTAGTGTAAGTACACGACAAAAATGTATGTGTAATTTGTATGTATGAATTGAAATTGATAAGAATTATAAATGCAAATTTACCAATTGGTCCTCCAACACGCCACTTCTTTAGAGCTAGATCAGTTAAAATAGTTCCATCAACAACATCCTTGCTTAGCAGAAACGATTCGCCGTTTATGTCGACTTCAGCAGTTGCATTTGGCTCAATGATTTTTACCCGCTTGATGACTTTTTCAGTTTCATTTTCGGCATTTTGTCGTTTGGGCATATTCTTCTTATTCTGCTGTGTTCCACCGGCTCTACCTGCAAAATCGAGATATAAACGTTAAAAACACAGAAATAAAAACAAAAGGAAACTGGATAAATGCCGCGCGTCTCTACACAAAACGGTCAAGCGTCTCCATAGTCCATATCAGCGCATAATTTTTTGCAACAAACCACCAACACTCGAAATTCGCACGCAAACATTGTGCGCTTATGTACATCCCTATGGCACAGTAACACATAAGGGCGCGACAAAGACGGCACTACATAGAAATTCAGTCACTAGCGGTTTGTCTCACTTTCCAACAATTTTTTGTACTTTTCTTTTACAGTTCGCTGAATCTTTTTTCACCTTTTTTTGTATCAAGCTTTCACGTACCTTTATCTATTGTTGTCTTTTCATTAAGCAATTCATTGATTGCCTCCCGTATGCACTTGTTATCAAACGATTCACTAATTACACTAGTTGGTAAATTGCACTAAGTTGCTGCACCAAAAATCGATAGCCAAAAAGTGTCTGCTGAGCGCAGACTGACAAGCAATTATCGATTTCACAAAGTGGCCGATTTTCAAGCGGCAATATCACGTGTAATTACTGTTAAAACTGACTGCAGATGATGGTCACGTGATTTCCGTAGCACTTAAGTTTAATATTTTGATTGGCTTAAGTCTCTAGGTTTGGTTGGTTTTGCGCAAACACAATTTTTATTATGGCTTAATTAGAAAACTCTACACGCCATTTTGCCTTCTGTCGGAATATAATGCCATCGGTGTGAAGTATGTTGTGGTTCCTGCTCACTTAACATATATAAAATCTATGTGGCCGTTACAATGTTTAAATTGTTTCATATAAAATGTATAAACTTTGTGGATTTTATCCAAAGTAACAATACAGGGTAATTTTTGTGTACAATTTTTACCTTTCTTTTGTTATTTTTGTTAAATATGTTTGTATTAGATCAATATATTTAGTTTTTGATTGTTTGAAGTTGTTTTAATTCATAATTTATATAATTAAAATATTAGACTCATTTAAACACCCTGTAAACTTCACTTATTATATATATATAAACATATATAAAATATATATCGAGTTGTCAAACGCTTAAATCCTCATTACTGGATGTGGATAATAACACACACGTGCTTGCAGTTCTTGAATGCGGCAGACCATTTGATTTTATTTTTATTTTTTAAACAAATTGATAAAATATGTCTGATCTTATAAGGACCATTGAAGATGATCAGGAAGTAGATAATCTTTCGGTTGATTCAGACGAAGAAATTGAGGTAATAGTAATTTTTTTTTAAATATAAAAAATGTCATAATAAAAATGTTGTTTCCAGTTCCAACCAACAAAAGTGCGCCAGAAGAAAATTACTGAATTCGAGAACAACTTTGAATTCGTCTCAACTGTGTCTGATTACAACAAAGATACGTGGGACGATGTGTTCAAATATGTAAAGCGAAAAGCACGCACAAAGACCGAAGACAAGATTGCCGAAGCTCTAAAAAATCGTCCCAAAGAAGATGATGATGTGTCCGATGATTTGAATGAAATTGATTTGTCCGATGATGAGTTGAAGCATGACAATTTGCGTCTCAAAGAGAAACGTAAATTTAAGAAGCGCAAAACAGCCGAAGAAATCGAAAATGAGGCATTTTTTGACGATGCGCCAGAAGGAGAAGATGTAAACAGTTTTTATCAGATGAATTTGTCGCGTCCATTGATGCGTGCCATTGGTGTACTGGGATACATTTATCCAACGCCCATTCAATCTGCCACTATTCCAGTAGCCCTGTTGGGTCGTGATATTTGTGGCTGTGCCGCCACCGGTACCGGCAAAACGGCTGCTTATATGCTGCCAACGCTGGAGCGTTTGTTGTATCGACCGATAAACTCGACGCCTATAACAAGAGTTCTGGTTTTGGTGCCAACCCGTGAATTGGGTGTGCAAGTGTATCAGGTCACGAAGCAGCTTAGTCAATACACTTCGGTGGAAACTGGATTGGCCATTGGTGGTTTAGATTTAAAGGCCCAGGAGAATATTTTGCGTACAAATCCCGATATTGTTATTGCAACACCCGGTCGATTGATTGATCACATCAAAAATACGCCAAATTTCAGTTTGGAACAGATTGAGGTAAGTCACGTTGGTGGTAAATTTTAAGTGTTTTGTAGACTATTATGATGATTCTTATCCTTGCGCACTGAGAAAATTGTCTTGTCTTTAAGATGAGTTCAGTTTTCATTTGAAGAGCATTGGCTTTCACTGAATATTCCCAGATTTTCAAATTTTCAACTGTCAAAGACATAAATTAAATCCATAAAATTTTGCAGGTTCTTATTCTTGACGAAGCTGATCGTATGTTGGACGAATATTTTGCCGAGCAAATGAAGGAAATCGTCAAATCTTGCTCCCGTTCACGACAAACGATGCTTTTCTCAGCCACAATGAGTGAACAAGTTAAAGATTTGGTGTCCATTTCACTACAGAAGCCAGTGAAAATATTTGTAAACACAAATCAGACGGTGGCTTATAATTTGCGTCAAGAATTCATTCGTATCCGCGAGGAAAAGGAGGAGGACCGTGAGCCGATTCTCGCCGCACTTGTGTGTCGCACATTTCACGACCATTGCATGGTGTTTGTTCAGACCAAAAAACAGGCACATCGACTGCACATTCTGTTGGGCCTGTTGGGCATGCGAGCCGGGGAATTACACGGCAATTTGACACAACAGCAGCGTTTGGAAAGTTTAAAGAAATTCAAAGAAGATCAAATCGACATTTTGATTGCTACCGACGTGGCTGCTCGTGGTTTAGATATTTTCGGTGTAAAGACTGTCATTAATTTTGTCATGCCAATTACAACAGAACACTACATTCATCGAGTGGGTAGAACCGCTCGTGCTGGACGCGCCGGTGTATCCGTTTCGTTGGCCGGTGAGCGTGAACGCAAAATTGTCAAAGACATCATCAAGAACAGCGAAAGCCAGATCAAGAATCGAATTATTCCTCCAGAAATCATTGAGAAATATCGCAAACGTTGTGTAGCATTAGAACCGGAAATAAGTAAGTAGTCAGATATGTTTATTGTTAAAACAAAAACTTATTTACCTTTTGTTGTTTAAGAAAATATTATGCACGAGGAATACACTGAACGTCAAATGGCCAAGATGGAAATGCAAATCAATGCGGCACAGAACAAGTTGTCAAACATTGAGACGCCCAATCTCAAGAGGCAGTGGTTCCAAACTCACAAAGAAAAGAAAGACGAAAAGGATCGATTGACTTTGGAGCCGATCGATAAGAAGGCCAAGACTAAACGTTTACCAAATGCCATGCAAAAGAAGGTGGACGACGCTGAACGCAAGAGTAAACGCGAAGAGAAAACTCCCTCGCAGTTGGCGAAGGAACGAATGGCCAAGGAGATGCTTAAGGTGTCGCTGATGCGTGCCAAACTGGCCAAATCCAAGAAGAAGCCTGGTAAGATTCGCTCTGTCCATGAGGTGACAGCTGCGGATAATTCCCAGTCGGCGAGAAAGGGACGCTCCAACTTTGGCAAAGATTTGACTGATGTCAGCCGAAAGAAGGTAAAGCAATTGCGATTTGAGTCAAATCAGTCAAAGAAAATGACCGGCAAGAAGAAGACGAGTTCTGTCAAGATAACAAACAAGGCCGGCAAAAATAAGTTCAACCAAGGAAAGAATTTCGGTGGACCTAGGCTAAATAAATCCAAGAAGGGAAAGAAGTGATTTGTTATATTTTGATTAAGATGAAATAAATTACATTATTTTAATTGTTATTTACTTTTTATTCATTAAATGAATTTACGTCTCATTTTTAGTTCGTTTCTATGGTGTAATTGACTTACGTATGAGTTTTAAAAATACACCACACTTATGTTGAATTTCTACCTGTAAAGATCGTTTAATACAAACTTTGATGAACGTCGAAATTGACAATAGATATTTATATAAAGTAAATTTTATGTTAAAATGCGAAAATAAATAAATTTCTAATGTCAGGATTGTCAGTGCACAAGTACCATAAATAGTGAATGCGCGTAGGATTCGGTCTCGCAATAAAATTGTGTCGCGAGAAAAGAAATATTATTATTTTAACAAGTGTAAAGAAATAAAAAAATAAATAAAAATAACTAGTGCAGTTAAACAATAAAAGAAAGAAATCTTTTGAAAAATAGTGAAGGTATTGTCAGCTGCTATGCATACCTTTGGGGAATCAAGTGGGTCTGGGGTGCCAGCCTTTCTGGCCAAACTCTGGCGGTTGGTGGAAGATAATAGTACCAACGGGATGATTCATTGGAGTGCGGTAAGTGCAAAGATGTCCTTATAAGTATATTTTTTCGGAAAAAATTAAATTTAGATACTAAAGGTGTTTTGTTAAAGACAATTTTTAATTGAAAAACAAAATGGCTGCCTTAGTATGTTTGTATGTATAAATGTACTGAATACATAAAAAACATTTACATGCAGTTTTTTTTTTGTAATTAAATTTTTTACTTATACGTTTTTTACATATCAAAGAAACAACAAAATTGCCGAAATTTATTGAAATTTGTAAACGATTCGTGAACAAATCGATTAAATTGTGTCGACCTTGAGTATTTACGCTTGTCAAATATCTCTCGAGTGACGACTCATTTTTGTATTCTTCTTCCCGTTTTATATTTTTTTCGGGTGTACGGATTGAAATAAATTTGTTTTTGTTGCTAACCAACAGGATGGCCGCAGTTTTATTATACAAAATCAAGCCCAATTTGCACGAGATCTGTTGCCACTCAACTATAAACACAACAACATGGCCAGCTTTATCCGGCAATTGAATATGTGTAAGCAAAACTCTGTTTGTACTATTTTTTTTTTTTTAACATATCAAAATCGAAAGTGAACTTCATTTATATGGTTTTGTTTGTGCACAATCAGACGGATTTCACAAAATCACATCCATTGACAATGGTGGATTGAAGTTTGACCGTGATGAGATGGAATTTTCGCATCCCTGCTTCAAGAGGGGCCATGCC
The DNA here is from genome assembly GCA_026546915.1 of Sylvicola fuscatus. Taxonomy (NCBI): domain Eukaryota; kingdom Metazoa; phylum Arthropoda; class Insecta; order Diptera; family Anisopodidae; genus Sylvicola; species Sylvicola fuscatus. Next base: position 9,012 of record JANSTS010000650.1, read on the forward strand.
TACTTGCTGGAGCACATTAAGCGTAAGATCGCCAACACAAAAACTGCCGAGGAGAAAACCATGAAGCCGGAGACCGTTAGCAAGGTGTTGACCGAAGTGAAGCAGATGCGCGGCCGACAGGAGTCCATGGACAGTCGTTTCTCATCCATAAAGCAAGAGAATGAATCGCTGTGGCGTGAAATTGCTGTTCTGCGACAGAAGCACATCAAACAGCAGCAAATTGTCAACAAACTGATTCAGTTTTTGGTAACCATTGTCCAACCACAGCGCACCGGCTTAGGCAACATGGGCGGCATGAAGCGACGATTCCAACTGATGATCAACGATGTTCCACAATCATCAAAAATGCAAAAGTCCGATGACAATGGCCCAGTGATTCGTGAGCTGACCGAAGGTCTGCTCGGCGAAGTTCAAACTGACGACGATGATGAATTGATGTAAATAGAAACGTTAAGACGTTGAGCGGCACCATTTAATAAGATTGTGTATTTTGTAGGTCTGATGAGGTTCATTCCCAGCACACAATGTCACCAGAGGGTTTAGATTTGGGTGCTCAAATTGAAGACATTTCCAGTCCAGGCCAGGCTGAGCGCCCCCAGTCGGCAGCCGACGGCAGTGACGAATTAATACAGATGAAATCTTTCCGACCTCCACAGTCGAAGCGCAACAACAAGCAAAATAAATATGACTACTACGTCGTGGATCACATTGATGAGTCGGGAGGCAGTGACAGTGAGCAGAATATGGCATCGCCTCAGTACAACGGCGGCGAATACGATGATAACGTGCTGAACACGCCGATGGTGAAGAAGGCGTTGAACAAGTCGCCGCACAACACACGCAAACGGGCAAACTCAAACCGAAGCGATGAATATCAGGCGCCGTTAAAAGTGAAAATCAACAGGAAGTCAAAGTCCAACAAAAATTCCACTTCAGATTTACCTCTGATGGAAAAATCCAGTAGAAAGACAAGAAAAAGCCAGGCAATGGTGACCACCACCGTTGACCCACAAAATCAGCAATTGGACGAGCTGCTGGTGCCGAAATTAGAAGAAATGAGCGACCAACAAATGCTGCAGCCACAAGTAATGCAAATGCAGTCGCTTCTACAGCAACTACCAGAAACTAACGCCGACAAACCCACATACACAAACAAGGATTCATTCATCAGCACTGATATTCCAACAGATCTATTCGATGTTGATGTAAATGATGGCACCACTTTGAATTCAATTAACACGACTAAAGCATTTTGCTTGCAGGATTCATCACTATTGAACGACTTCAACATTTCAGAGCAGGATCAATTGCCGAACAACTACACCAATGACAACATGTTGACCTACAATGGGGGCAAAATGAACGATCCGACCATATCGGGCGCTACAGGCGACGGAAATGCGTCGCTGGCTGAGAACAACAATGATGGCAAACAGATGACGCTGGCCAAGTACAATAACAACAACGACAACGCCTGCAATGGCATCACTGACGATGAGATATTGAGGCTTAATTCACCGTAAGTGGCGTTTATGCATTTAGGAAACACTTGATTCTCGCTTAAAAACAGTAATCTTTACAGTGACGAAATCAACAGCCATTTGGATGGTGTGCAAGGCGATTTGGACTCGCTGAAGGAGTTGCTGCGAGGCGAAGGATACACGTTAGATGCTAACGCTTTGATGGGTGTAAGTATTTTGTCTGTTTGTTTTCTTTGTAATTTGAAAGTGCGATTTCGGATTCATTCTCTACTGTCAACTTGTACCAATGAAATTGAAGACAAATCTATGCCCGATTTTTGCTCATGGAGTCTTTTATCTAATTCTGATTTCTCTACTAATTAATATTATCCAGGCCGCGCCTGGTGCGAATGAACGCAAGTTTATGCTGTCACCATCAATGGACAGCTTTTCAAAGGTATTTATGAAATAATGCGCCATTCCCGAAATCGATCGTCTTTATATGCATTTGTTCTGGTGCGTAATTTTTTAAGTGCGTCGAATCTAATAAAATTCCATGATTTGGGGTGTGGGGAAGACATTGACTAACTGTTTTTTTCTCTCTCCCTTTTTCTTGAATTGGTATAATTTTGGCGTTAACATTAAAGTGAATCTAATTTTTAAACTGCGTTCTTACAATACATTTTTCTTCCAAACAAATTACAGTTATTTGGAGACAATGATCTGCTGTCGCCGTACAATTTGGCTTTCAATCAGGATCTTCCCAATGAAAAGAAAAACGAAGGTTTGTACAGAATAGCCGGTCACCCGTGGGTGAGTCTCTTTACTAAAATTTCGTCCCGTCAACAGATCCTCAGGCGTCTGGCTCCGAGCTAATGACCTACCAGCCGTACCCGCCAGAGCTGACGGACTTATTGACCTTGAACAATGAGGTCAACTCGCCGGTTGGAAATATCTTGGGTATGTTCTTAAAAATAAAACATTTTTGTAGCTGTTTGCCATCATTCACGTATCATTTATGCAAAAATTTCCAACATGCCTCAGCCAAAGTGCGTGATTGCATTCAACTGCAAACTGCGTAGGCACCTCGACGAGACGCCGCATATTTTTTTGTTTTGCCAGTCGTACATATGTACACGGCAATGTGCTCGTTCTGTTTATGTTTACATAACATGCAGAAGCAGTGAGTGCCACCCTCAGTTGAGTAATGCGCCGACTCGCAGACGCGCGTCGCCCGGTTCTTGTTATTGTTGCCAAAACTGCGACGTAGTACTTTTCCTGTCGTTGCGCAACCAAAACATTGCGCCCGAAATTGCGTCTCCTCCTCGTCCTCCACCTCCTTGCCTTGCCGCCCATTAAAAAATGTGTTGTGCAGGTTTTTTGGGTATGGATTGCACTGAAAATTTTCCTATAGCACACACCAAAATTTGTTGTACCAGTCCGCCGCTCAGCCGCTCATATGCGTTGTTTGTGCACAAGAACGAACTTGATACGTAATAAGTATAGAACTGACCGCGCCTAATGTCTGGCATTTATTTATCTTCTTCGCTGCTTCTTTGATTGTGTTAATTTCTTGCGAGGAATTGTCGGTTTCATTCGCACGCCATCATGTCATTCGGTGTCTCGCCAAATATAATATTGTTCAACCAAAAACTTTTGTTTGATTAAATATGTTTCTTTTTCTTTTTTCGGTATTGTTTTTTTCAATACAATCGTCTTTAGATTATAATCAACCTTCTTACACGTACAACAACAACTTTTGAATAATTGTTTTTAGCTTTTGACGACGACAACAGTCTGCCGGATGCCGACACGAACATTGAGTTTGGAGATCCTCCGCCGTCAGTGCTGGATAGTGACGACGATCTGCAGACTCCTTGTCACGAGAACAACATCTCGTTCTCATTGAAATAAATCACATTAGAGATAAATTATATATTGATATTCACCGCCAGTGTATTTATTTGTTTCGATCATTGTTTCCATTGTTTGTACTAATCTTGTACTCGACATGTCGCAGTCGCCTTAAATTTAACTTTTAGAGAAACGATTAACTTTAATTTAAGCTTACTTATTCATTAGCTTTTAAGTTATTCATTTTTATTTTGATTACTGAATTTCGTTTTTGTTGGATTTATTCTTTTTAAAAGTGTTAAATGTAAATTTACTTTCAACAATTAACCACAGATTTATTGTTTTTGAAATGGACGATTAAAAATAGACCTAGAGCTACTCTTGGAAAGGATTTTTGTGCGTTGTTTGAATTAAATTCCTCTTGCAGAAGCTTCCAACTTGGAGGATGGTATTAACAACATAATTTTGTTCTCGTCAATAAAACTTTAAATAATTTGTTTTCTCGTGGTGGATTTTTTTTGATGTAATGAACTGAATCTGTAAGTGAATACTGACTTAAGAACATGATTGGTTGTCTAGAAGCTAGAATCTAGTGTTAAAGCACTGTAATCCGCTTTGATTGTCTAAAATGATCTCCACTTATGATGATTTCAACGGAATTTGCTAACATCTTCGATTATGTTTATTATTATTTACATTAAAAGAAAGTGAAAAGGCAAGACTTTGTCTGCTCATTATGAACATGCAGTCAAAGCGGATTTCTGTGAATTTATTAATATTTATGGACTTAAAGGGTTTCTATAATCAATATTAATCACAGCAATGATGAAATATGTAATAAAATGTTTACAATAGAA
>JANSTS010000661.1:13013-25490 GCA_026546915.1 Sylvicola fuscatus
GCGGCGGCGGCGGCGGCGCCAGCCACATGGATCGCAAGATGAGCGACAAACATCGCATGTTTACGTGTGAGTCGCGCATCAGCTGGATCGACCTGGGGCCGCAGTATTTTCCGCGATTCCTGCGCACAGTCGAGTGCACCATGGACACGTGTTGGTACGGCATGTTCGCGTGCCGGCCGAAGTCGTTCACGGTGAAGCTGTTGCGGCGGCGGCCGGGCAAGTGCGCCCGCTCCGATGGCGCACTAATGGTCGGCAATCGTGTGAATGCGGCCGCCGACATGCCGCAGGAGTTGCGCCAGCTGTGGGTGTGGGAGGAACGTGCCGTGAATTTCTGTTGCGACTGTGGACTGGCGTGACATGGTGGGGACACCGCATAGAACCGGTGAACACACTCGATTTTTTGTTAAATTTATATGAATTTTTGTTGAAATGCCGCCGCTCATTTGTTGATATCAAAGCGAAACCAAGTGATTGTTTGTGGTAGAGAGAAAGAGAGAAACATATAGAGAGAGAGAGATGAAAAGAGGAAAGAGAGAGAGACAGAGTGAGGCAAAAAGGACGACAGGAAAGGAATCTGTTTTCTATTTATATAGTTTTTATGTTGACGTACTCGTGAATCAGCTCAGATCAAGCCAGAATTTTAGATGTTTAAGAGGTTATAACCGTTATTTGTGAACAGTTTTTTTTTTATGGAAAATACAGCGAATTTTAAATACGATGATAAGTTAAAAATTATCTCTAATATTTTATTTATAATAATTTATTACATGTGACATGTGTATAGAACGAGCATATATTTTTAGATACGATAAATGTGTGTATAAATGAATCCTTTTTGTGTGTTTATTGAAGTCATTGACTAAATAGCCATATGTGTCCTTTTTTAAATTGCTTTCAGATTTTTACCAGTCATTTACCAACAGGTTTATATTAAGGACACGGCAGTTAACTTATGCTGATCGTAAAACAATAAATACCAGGAGTGGACTCCTCTTTTTAATTGTAAACAATTAGAACTGACTTTAATCCTGTTACCAATCCTAATGGTAATAAATCGTAATGAGCTCAAAAAGGTAAGGAATCACTTAAGTCGTAAGTTATCCTTTTAAAGAGGCAAATAATTAAATCCAAAAATTGGTTGCTACGAGAAAAATGTTGCTGAGCTTTCCAAAATTTTTAAGAACCGGTTTTTAGAGCGATTTAAAATTAAAAAGGATTCTGCATCTTTTGTTTATCATTTAAGAAAAAAAAACAAACATTTATCTTTCCGTTTTCACTTAAAACACACAGCAGACGCTTTTGATTTATAGTTAAATCCTTGGACGACTTCCAAATATTTATGAAACGGTGCAAAATAACGGTACTTCATTTGATGCACTTGTGCTTCAATGCAGTTGTTTTTCAAATTATTTTGCAATAAAATCTAAACAAAACAAATTTATGGACATTTTGCTCCAAATGTGTCCTTTTTCCGAGTCTTGAACATATTTTAGTTCTTGCTTTTAAGAGTCCTTTCCACAGATTTTGCCTCCTCCAGAAATAACTAACGACAACTTAATTCTATGTAGCGTCTCCCTCATTGAATTTTGTCATATGTTGTCAATGTTGGTTACAGCATAAATTTTAATGGTCGCCAACAAAACGCCGCTCAATTGAATTTCAATTTAAATCAAAGGCAAACACCCAAAATGATGGTGAAATCTTGAACTTTATGATGGCGACCTGCCAAATGCTTTTAATGCAATTTTACGAGCATGAATATTGCAATCGATTCAGTGCGGGCATTTTACGTCCTTCAGCTAGGAGCAAATTTCACTTTTATTTAGTTTTGATACACAGGAACAGTCAGTTCCGTGGTGTGGCGTGAACTGGCAATGTAATGGATGGGATTTGATGGCATAGAAATTGCGAAAAGCCGCCCATTAGGCAATCGATTCTTTCGTTAAAATGGGTCGTGAAAGGCGTGCGGCTGTTCAGGACATTAGCGTGATAATGTCACGTCGTGGTTAGATGAAAGATAATTATCCGCATTGACAGTTATTTAGTGTAATTTTGAAGTAAACATGACAATTTGTTGGAATTTAATTACAGTTCAGATTAATTAGGTAAATGCTTTAAGGACGAAATCGTTTTGGCGAAAATGTTTATAATAACTCAAGTTTTTGAGTGGTTTTTGAGTGTTTTATATTAATTCTTATTAAACCAACAAAATTCGTCAAAAAGCGTCTAAATTGGCTAAATTCAGGAAACAAGTCCTTGCTTAAACTAGATTTTAATTAATAAAATCCTTTTTTTGTGAATATTAATGAATGAATACACTATAACAACAGTTAGAAAACATTTTGAGGAACTCATTGTTAAATAAATTTGGAAAATTTGGTATAACCTATTAAATATATCCACATTTATTACAATAAATATTAAAAAAGGATTTCATGTTAATAAAAATAATAGGGAAAAATTGTATTTGTACATTCTCTAAATCTCTCCATGAAGAAGCCAAGGCATTCCAACGAGTCGCGAATCAGATGACCAACGTATAAAAATATCAGCTGGCCTTCTTCTTCTTTTTCTCATTAACGCACCTGCGATTGTTAAGTTTGACCGAAATAATTAATCCGATAACAATCGGAAGTAGAATCAAACAAATCAAACAGAAAATCACGTCTAAGGAATGGTAGGCGATCCAGGAGAGTCGTTTCGAGTTGGAACGCATTAAATCAGCGCCGCTGGACTTGATAACATGCTCGATCCACCAGACAGCCGTCGTCAGTGGGTCAGTCAGTCGATTGCGGAATGAGTAAGACACGATTTTAGCGTTTTGGGCGTATCTAAAAGCAATATTGTCAATTCCCTCCATCTAACCATATAACAGAAATCAAATACTTTGGTTGTAAAACAATGTCGAAGGCTCTAATTACACTTTCTTGTGTAATATCCTGCAGCGGCAGGACAAGTCCGATTTCTCGTTGCTCTGCAGCAGCTCCGTTCAAAAATTGATCCCCATAATTGGGTGTTATCACCATAGGGACTCCACAATAAGCCGCCTCATTGGAACTCAATTGACCTCCATGTGACCAGAATGCTTTAACCTTAGGATGACCTGCAAGGGGAAAAACAAACTCTTGAATTCAACGACTTAAGTTTGACATGTTTACTTACAAATAATATCCTTTTGAGGGAGCCATTTTTTAAGCATAATCCTGTCTGAAGCGTCACACGGCAGAGTCTCCGTTTCCCATTTCCAGATGACGCGCATATTGAGGTGCTTCAGTGCCCTCACCATGTTAACAGCCGTCTCCTCGTTCAGTGTGGCCGATTTTATCTGCGAACCCCAACTAATATAAATCACACCCGTCTCAGCCTCATCAATAAACTTCTGAATGTCAGTGGGCAGTGGATGGGCCGTCTGATTTATGTGAATGCCACCGATGTCAATTACTTGCGGCGACAATGGGAATGCCCCACTATATGAGTGATGCTGATTGACGAACAGCAGGCTGACGCGTTGCGCAATCTCAGCCACGTCCGGCAGCCGGCGAGCGAATCGCTTCTCCAGCAGTGCATTGTCGTTCAGTTGAATCATTCTGGAATGTCGGATTCGGTGATATGAATTTGGGATTTAGGCCAATATTGATTTACATACCGATACATCAGCTTCAATGTCTTCATGGTCAACCAGCTGACGAAACGTTGCGCGAAATTCATGTTGTCGCTGGACCCAATGAACTCCGATGGGATGTAGGATGGAGTGTCTGGCAGGGAGACGCGATCATAGTGCCATGGCATTAGGGCGCAACTGCTGAGGCCCACAAATGGTACATACAGCTGGTGGATGACACCGAGCATGCAGTCTGTGTTGAACATCTCAGTGACAACTAGGTCGAATGGCTCCGTTCGGTGGATGGCCAGTACCGTGGATATGGCCGATGAGTTCAGGGCACGCTGGCAAATGTAGTCTCCCCACGATGCCAATTCGAAAAATTCATTGTAAATGGCGTACAGGGATCGCGATGGGTCAGCCTAAAAATTCGTCACTTTTTGTAAATCTTCTAGTTACATTTCTAACAGTAAAAAAATTACCTGAAGATCAATGGAGCCAAGTTCAGTGGGTTTTCCATCCAGAAGAATATCAGTGTAACGTGGATGAGGATATTTCGTTGGGAAATAACTAACAACCGTCACTGAGTGACCAGCTTCCGCCAGGCCTCGCATTATTGGATAGAACACATGAAAATGGCTGGCGCCCGGATGTGGGAACAAACCCAAAATTCGGTGGCCGTCATTCGGCAAAATTGCGCACATAAACACTAGCATAAATACATAAAAACTCATTTTGATTGTTTTTTGTAATGCTTCCTAATATGAACACAATTCATTCACTTTATCAGTCTTTTTGTTATCTGCTTTTTGTTGATTGATGACTGATGTTTTGTTATTCTACATTATTTATCTATTTTTCAAAATAAATTGATAAACAAAACTGTTTAAACATTTACTCTTAACAATAAATAAGACAAAAAAACTGCGAGCCGTGAATGAATTGCACGACAGCTGTTTTACAGATTCACGCTTCCAAAAGTCACACCCATAAATATCAGCGAGTCTTGGAGATAAAGAAGAAAATAAATAAGCCGATTTATGAACGACCTTGACCGACAAATGATTATTACGATGACAATCTTCACATAACACCACGCTTGGAATAGAAAAACGCCTATTGTCTTGGAATTGCAGACATTCAGGCGCCTAATTCTTGAACTTGTTGAAGAACTGATACTTTGTAAACACTCGACTTACGACTTACGCGTAGAAGAGCCAATTTGTATTTAATTTGAACTTTGGGAATGGTTTAAGAAGGCCGTTGAAGAGGACTTAGCCTCATTTGTTAGGCTCATCCATATACTTGATAACTTGTCTTTAAGAACAACTTCAGGTAATTCAATTTGTTAGAGCTTATCACAACGACTTAAATTATATTCTAAATTAATAATATCACGAAAAAAAATTATTTCAATTATATTTCTTAACATTTTGATGGAATTTAAATTAAACGCGCACCGCAATCACTTTCTCCCCACTTCACGCTCGTTATTCGAGTAAACCGCGTCACTACGCGGTTTTGCTTGTGTGAAACCGCAATATTCAAGGTAAAGCGGAAGACATTTAATAATAAATCACGTACACCTTCATTGTCTTATCAATAATCAGCGAATTGAGTCTCTCAGCGCGATCCACGACTTTCTAAAATCAAAATTCATTCACAAAATGTTTACGCATTTTTTATGAGACGAACCAAATTATGTTTTTTTTTCTACAATCTTCACGACGAACTATTCCGATCAACGTCTTTACCATAACTGCAAAACGACATTGATAATATTTTGTTCAGCGGTCGGTATTGAATTACCAACACCACAAAGTGTGAGCGATGAAATTAGTGCGTCAATAAACAGACATTTTTTTATGAAAAAAGTGGAATTAGCCGCGAGCTGGCGCGATGCCACAAATAATATTTTACGATTTTAGAGCCTACTTTTTATTGTTTTCAAATTATGACCGTTCAGATTTCTGGCGAGTTTAGTTTGTTTAGTTAAATGCGCGATAATCGACGTTTAATCTAAATAAATTGATGGCGACTTGTCTTTGTACTAAGTTTCCCTTCGATTTTGTATAGAAAAAAAAATTAAAAATAGATGAGGCCTATTTCAAGTTTTAGGCCGATTTTTATTTTTTGATCTTTTCATCGTTAAAACTTTCACTGTTTTAAATAGAATCAAGCACTAACAATGTGATGAATGTGCAGAGGTCAACAATATTATGTGACCTATTTCAGTCAAGCCACTCGAAGAAGCCTATCAGACGTCAAGGGTACGCCAAAGTAAAAGAAAGAAGAGATACATTGTTTAAAGAAAGTCAAATATGTATTGAATTGTACTTGCAATTTGCACTCGAAAGCCTATCATTGTGCGAATTTGATGACAGTTTTAAGGTGGTGAGAGAATCAGTTGAATCATGGATTCCTGATAAGTTAAAAATATACCATTCATTCATCGTTAAGATAAAAATTTAAGATATGGTTTTACAAAGTTGTTTACATTTTCATTGAGTATACATTTAGTCATCCATTTCGGTTTTTTTTTGCCACTCAAATATTTGACGGTAATTTAAATCTACCGTTTCTATGTGTGAATGGTCAGAAAAATTAATTTTATGTTGTTTTATGTTTTCACAGGGAAATTTTCTGCTGTATTTAAATCAATAATGGGGGAAAAACAATTTATTTAAATGGTCATTGATTATGTACTTAAAAAGTGGATTGATTTCTTAACCGATGAGACATTAAGTTGAGCATTTTTCCACGTAATCTCTTTATATCTTAATTTCTAGGAAGAATATTTTATACACTTAAATTGTAAACAGTCAATTCTTAGAGAAAACTGTCGTTTTACACAAATAATATTTATGAAGAAAATTCCATTAATGAGGAAGATTTCGAATTTTCACAAAAAATCTTTGCTAAAAATGGAAAGGAATAATTTCAGTGGACTTGGATTCTCATTTGACCTTGAATTTTTGTTCCAACACAAGGTAAAGTTGACTCTTCAGCGATAAATCAAAGAAGTAATCCAAGTTTCGATCATTTAAACAGTCTTAAGAAAATGGTAGGTACTTTGAAAAATTTTATAAATACAAACAATTGCACTTTAACAGTAGTTTTGTTGACAATCAATAATAGTTGCGTTTTGTTTAATTGACAAAATAATCTTAATTTGATTTATTAAACATCTTAAACTATTAAGATATTATCAATCTCTCCTATTCAAATCAACCACTGCCACAAATGTATTCAATTGAAGCCGTCGTTAATAAGAACTGCCCTGAATTGATTCAGTTCACACTTGTGTGATAAACACGTTAGACGATTTGCGTCTTTATCTGATTCAATTAAGTTGATTGTCTCAATTGGTAATAAGATGGTGGCACTTAGAAAGTTATAGTTGGAGTTGTGTTGAGGTGAAGGTCAATTAGTGTGTAAAATGTGTGATTTAAAAAAAAACCAAAAAATACGAAGATAAATATCATGTCGACAGAGTGTATTGGGCGCCAGAGGTTATGCAGACGCTCGTCGCATGCAGACTTTTGTGTTAAACTTTAAAACATAAACGAGAAGTTTTGCACATATTCACATATGCATTTTACTCACATTGAAGTGAGGAATGGCGGGGGAAAGAGGCACACACGGGTGAGAGTTATAAACATATTTTGTGATGGCGCCAAGGGGTGGAAGCAGCCTGCAGGTCATACATTGATCCTTGACAACTAGGACATGAGATGTTATTTAGTTATTTTGTGTTGTGCTGCTTGGAAATATGTATTCCAACATAGTTGAGGCATGATACAGTTGTAGGATTTGACTTATTACTTCAATATGTGAGACACATGTCTGTTTATTAAATTGATGAAGGATGTCAGTTGAAAGAATTACAAGTAATTTAGAAAGTTGTTGTATGAAATTTTAGGTTTCTTAAAGTTGGATCCCTTCGTACAGGAAATATCCCAGACAAATATCGAACTAAAGACACATTATTGACATATCTAAGCAACTAAAGAGCAACAAAAATGTGAGCCAAATGCCTCCAACCGAGCTGAATTGAAGTTGGATCCCAGCCAAGCATGTTGTCGGACGCCTCACCCCATCAATGGCTTGGAGATGTGCTCAAAGTCAATTCTCATTAAGTCCGGCTGGACTGTTTGTTTAATCGCAATAAATTATCTTTGTGCCACACAAAAGACAATCACATAAGATAATGATTTCAATTTTGCAGGTCGAAGCGGCGACGCAAGACGATGCAGCAAATTCACAATAAATGTCATTTAAATGTCTTGACAACGAATTTGCTGCAATGAATAAAAATAACCCAATAAACCCAAGAAATATGAGTCCACGACAAAATATAAAAGACATACAATGGACGTGTGGATATAAAGATTAATCTAAAGATTATATAGTTGATGGCAACCTGTTTGAGCGTCTTGGCTTCGATCGCTCCCATAAACTGGTACAGTAAACAACGAATATACTCACGATAATAATAATAAAAGTTTTAATGCGCCTGGACAATCTTGGAGTCTTTTATTGCCGCTGAAGGGTTGTTTAAGATCGAACCAATAAAAGATGTAGTATAAAAGAATCGTCATAGCCAAAGTTTAAAGATTTTATGGATTTTTTGCTGTGGAATGGCTCAATTGCACTGAAATGAACGTCTGTTCGATATTGACGCCATTTTCATTCATCAGGTTGGTAACGATGGACCATTCTGATTAATCCCTGAAATCATTTGTCAAGCTTTTCATTACATTCTGAGTTCAAAGGTTCTTTGAAGAATCCCTTCACCCTATAAATATCCAACTTTTTTTCAAGGTATAACGTTGTTAGCTAATATTTGCCGACTTATTTGAAACTCCTGGCGCGACGGCCGACACCCTCTGGATGTCTTAAATGTACGAGTTTCGTTGAGTTGGGTTAATAGCGCTGGCGCTACATCCTGACACCTGACAGGACAGTCTAAAGTGTTTCTGTCGATGGGACGAATTGTTAAATTATGAATTGCATGGGTGCCAGAATGATTAAAGACCGATATTGTATGTTGTAACACTTTTAAATATTTATTTCTTAGAATTTGGATAAAACGGTGTTCAATAAGACATTTCAGAAATGTGTACAGCATCTTATTGCGACAAGTTGTATTGACTTAACGACTTATTGTTGATGTAAACACAAATAACCAACTGATTCGTGTTTTGCGGCAGTTCGGGTAAATATGTTTTGGCAAATTGAAAATCGTATGTAGAGATTTTACATTATTTTTGCATCTCCTTATGGAAATTTCCTAACCGTCCAATCATTTAATTTTAAGACGGTATTTGAATAGGAACAAAATACTTATTGGGTCGTATGGAATTTCGTTAACAACTGGAGAAGATTGGATAGAAATTCCTTTTTGAGAAAGAATCTTATTTTCCAATTTTTTTTTGTTATCCTAAATTTAAGAACACTCCTAATGATTTTTTAACCACAAAACATCAATAAAAATTTAATGTTGAATTATAAAAAAAATTGGTCAATAATAATATTGAAAAGGAGAAGTAGGATGAGCCGTTTCATATGATTAATTAAAACTTCTACAGTCATGTTATTGAGAAAAAAAGTTAATTATTATGACAGCATTTGCATCCTATTTAGGACATTTTTTATTGCAAAAATTAAATTCGTTTTAAAAGGAAATTCGTTTGACTTTTATAGCATATTTTGTGGTGACATCGTGAACGTCGTGACCTTGAAGCACATTTTTTACGAATAACTATTGACAGGTTTTTGGATCTTTTAGTAATATTTTACTGCAATATTATGCAAATGTTTGTCTTTGTTTTCTACAATTATGCTGAATATTAGCAAAAATAATATTTATGTTTTTTGGTTATAACCTTGAATTAAAGAATAATAATGTTTTAACCCAAATTTTATTATAAAGCCATTTTTATGGAAATGTTAAATTTCAGTTAAATATAGACGCCGCATCAAAGATATAATTGCTAAGTGGTAAATACGAGAATATTCGGTTCCACTTATTTAAAATAATCCAAATAAATTCTCAATTCCACGGGCATACCAAAATCAACGACTAAAAATGTCTCCCTACAATAAACGAGTTAAAATTCCGTCAAATATTTGAAAAGATTACGAATCCATTACAACGATTTTCATCTTCAACTGCTCCATTCTCGCGCTGTGTACATACATGAAGCCCCATTCTTAACCACCCACCATCCCCACCATTCCCCACCATTCCCACGACCCCGGTAAAACCGCAATGCACGCTGAACTCTTTCACCCGCCGGTTGAATCAATCTCACACGGATACGGGCTTACCATTCACGTCCTCAAAAAGCCGCAGAACTTTCTTAAAAACATGGAACCGGCCCACACAGCGGAAGTGTGTGACATCGTGCGGGTGGAAGTGATGTCGATTAAGATATTCGCATATATGGCAAACGGATGGAGCGAGAAAAAAGCGCGCAAACAACACGAATTTCCACATCAAAGGGAACGCGAAATTGTGCGTGTGTGGAGCACAAGACATTGGTGGGGAGCACCATCTTGACGGAACAGCAGCAGCACAGATGCAAAAGTAGAAAACGTCTCTACGCACTCAAGTGGGTGAAATTATGAGACGGTACACATGCACGGTAAATTATTTACCTGTGCCACTTGGCGTAATCCTGTGAGAATATCCTCATATCCATAAATTTGTTTTGCACTTGCAGATGCGGCTGAAGTATAAACCCTTGGAAGCGGTTCTTCTTTTTCTTATTTTTAAGTAAAAGACCGAAAATTTGCGATGTTCCCACGCGTTGGGCGCACCTTCTCGCGAATAGCGGCCGGGGAGGTGATCATCGGTCATACAAATTGGAATGAATAATAATAAAATGGGAAGCGATAATGAGAAGACGTCACTTCTAAAGAGATTCGTCGTAAAACCTGAAAATTTATGATCTTCTTAACGATTTTTATGACAAGACATTTCAATTAGCCATAAAAAAACGTTCATGCGGTTGGAAACGACAAGATTACATGGAAAACCTGGGCCATCCATCATCGACGATTTTAATTAGGAGGAACTACTCAATTTACTTCAACAAAAATTGTCTTGTTGTCTCAAGGTGTCCAGTTTTCCGTTTGTCACATGATAATGAACGGACTATTATGTTCTCCCACGGATTTGATGTAAGAAAATGCGTGAGAATTCTTTCAGGAGAAATTGATTCATCGTGACTGAGGGGAAATTGAGGAAATGTACTGGCGAGTCAAATTTTCTGGAACATTTCTCTCTCTGGGAGAAAATGAATTTTCACAGTGCTAACGCGCATGTTTGTTGCCAGTTCGGTCTATTTCCCGACCAGCCCAGCACCAGTTGGATGAGTGACGACGATTTTGGCTAGCAGAACAGTTTTGGACTCTGTGATCAGTGGACATTTGTTTCCAAAGTGGTTATTCCGAATACCTACTAGTGTTTTAAAGTCGATTTGGGAATTTTATTGGTGGTGATTTTCCGACACAGTTTTCTGCCGTGTAAGTTGAGCTGTTCATTTTACACTTATAAATTTTAAGCTTCCTTATGATTTGGGAATTGGTTAATAAATAACAAGTGCAATTTATTTATTTTTTAATCTTAATAAAAAGCTAAAAATTATTTTTTAACTCAAACAATTACTCAAACAAGTACTCAAGCATTTTAGTTACTTGGAATATTTTTCGTCGACCAGATTCTTAGTACTTTTATTGGGAATTGTTATTTTCGATGTTTGAAAAATAATTTGTCGATTTCTAGAAACGGCCATAAATCATTAAATCAATTTCCCATACATCAAAGCAACACATTTCCGTGAAATCCAACTCATCTTGAACACAGCCAAAGATACAAAAGAAAATCATGTTTACTGTTTACATGGATGGATGGCTGATCCATACTTTTTGGCCACAATGAATGAGTTTAATGTCTTCCTGTGGTTAGTTGCAAGTAAATATATATTCTCATTGGCAATTCTAATTTCAGCGCAACAAGTCACAATAGAAAAGTAGAGGCAATTTTTGGTCCTACAGTGGCAAGGGTGGCAAGGGTGGCAAGGGTGGCGTTGTAGATCATTTCCCTTTGCGTCGGGATTTGTTTGATGAATTCATTTCTGTTTTTTATCTTTTTTGGTGAGTTGTTCGTATTCCAAGTGGTTTTGCTTTGTGGTGTCGTTCGCCTTGGTAGATTAATGGGAAATGCGACGAAAATTGATGTAATAAAAGTATAGGATGGGACGTCTCCTTTATGAATTTTAATAATCAAGTAAAGGTTCATGTTTTCGTGTTCTAAACAGATAAAAATGTTGTTAGTTAATCAAAGGAAATTATGTAACTTTATGAAATTCCACAAAAACTATTTAAATTCCTTGAAATTCTTTTAAATAAAACATTTTTCAAAAGCCTTTATAATGTCAAATGCAATTTGACCTCAATTTTGTCAACAGTATGGCAATTTTGTGCCAGTTCAGTCTATTTTCAGAACTGAATTATGTCCTAATTTAAGGGAGGAAAACTTGTCCCATTTTTCATTCATATGAATTTATTTCCTTCGAACTACGTAACTTTAGGATCAATTAAAAATTAATTGCATCCGAGTGCCAATTTTCTGCCCGAAAAGTCATTTTGCGGAGAGTTTTTCAAACTGAAATTTTTTTATGTCTATTTGTACAAAATTGTGTTTTCTGGGAAATTTTATTTCTGGTATATTGACTTGTTATGTTGTTAAAAGCTGTTCAACACAATCAGTAAAGCAGAAAAGAAAAGGGCAATTGGTCTTAAAGATTTTGCAGTGAAAAGTTATGTAACCCAACAGGCGTGGTGCAAATGATTTTCAAAGGAGTACA
>JANSTS010000672.1:26803-49485 GCA_026546915.1 Sylvicola fuscatus
GCGATTGTGGGTCATTGATAACATTTTTAATGAAATTTCATTGATCGAACCTATTCGAAAATACCACCAATTTTTGTGTTTAAATTTCGACAACGTAGTAATTGGGTTTGGTAAAAGTTTACTGTTGTGTAAATGACACATGCTGAAATATAAAATCGTCCAGCATAATTTGAGTGAACCGTTTACCGTAAACTTTATGCAACTTTGTGGCTACAACCCCAACGGCACGGCAGGTGATCGGTGGAGAAAGTTTAATTGAATCTTATGTGCTATGCATTTTTCCCCATAAATTGAAACCTTCTTATACTTGGAATTGATATACATGGATACCCACATCATCACAGATTTTCTTAAATATAAAAATTAAATATCCGTAGATTAAGAAAAAAAATTTCATATGTATTTGAAAATACTTAAAATGAATTATTGTATATTTATTAAAAATAACAATTGTTAATAAATATATATTCAAAAAAAAGTGTGTACAGCTGCAATAAATCAAAAAGTCACGCTCGCAGCAACAGCACCAATTTAAATCAATTTATGTCAAAGCATAAGCATTTTGACGGCTGTCATCATAACAAAATTTTAACAACCAAACTAGCTGACGCAAATTGCTATAATTCGACACACTTCTCTGTTTCGTGTGATTTCTCTAAATTAAACACTTAAAAGAGGATGAACAGGCAGTCACTTCCACTGTGAGAAATAGGATGGGTGAAAAACAACTTTACCGCCTCTTTGTCCTTGTTTATTTATACTCATTAATGCGGAACAAAACTATTTTAAGGAAATCCGCACACACAAAATGTTAGACTGCAGTTGGTGTGAGGTGTTAGTAATTAAAATGTACTGCGAAATTAACAGAGAAGCATTCGAAATAAACGCGCAAAATTAAGACGATAAAGAAAACAGATAAAGTTGATGCAAGACGGGGCCCGGCTGCTTCAGTGGAGTTTCTCCGTTCTCACAATGTTGTGGTTTATTATGAAAAAAAATCTTATTAAAATGTGCGAAAAATTCCAAACAAATGGAAACACTTACGGAGGGATTATGCTAAAGACGATGGTCGTTATGTTTGCAAATAGCTATACTCGTACATATATTAATATTGCGTCTTGCGAAATAAATCATGAGCGGTGGCATTAGTGTATTTAAAGGATATTGTGTGCAGTGGTCGGCGGAAACGCTTGGCTGGCTTTATCAATGGAATTCCAAATGTGCAGCGCAAAGTTCAAACGCTTGGGTCTATTCAAAATGTAATCGATTGCCATTGCCCTCTGACCTCATTTCGCATAGAAAAGTAAATTTTCACACGAATTCTCAGCATAATCTTGCCAATAAATACATAATATGTACATGGATGATGGCAAATAGAGTGTTCGTATATTATCGACGTTTATAGGTTTGCCAGATAATGGCATACTTCCTTATTCATGATGGCACAATGCATTCTGCTAACAGGCGTTCGTTATATAATGCATCTCATGACAATACGATAGTAAGCAGGGAGCAACTCATTTGTAGTAATTACACACGATTGTCGTCTAACATATGTTTGTGTGTAGGAAACGTAAATGAAATAAATGCGGGAACGGGTAAGAGTCACATGTTTAACGGTTCTAGAATTTTCAGGGATACAATTCTGCATATTTACACGTTTAAGAATTTTTTGGAAATGTCAGACGAATTTTTCGTCGAAATATGTTTGAAAAGACCAAAATAAGAGACTTTAGTATTTTAAAATAATTGTTTGTGTATCAAAATATTCTACTTGAATTCTGGACATACCCAGCAAATAACTAGGCCAGATAAAGGCGCATCGCACTAAAACATTTAACTCAATCAAATAAATTGGCCGTAGCGTAGAAAACCGACATCGTCAACAAAAAAATAATTTAATTTAAAAAATATGAGCCGCATCCTTCTTCAAAGCATTTTGCAGTATGCCCAGCACGGAATTCACTACGATTCGCAGATATTGCATCATCTGACGTCATACGGCTATATGCAATTTGGTCTCAGTATTCTCTGTGCAAACCTATACGATGCATTTATATGTAAACGCTTCAACATTTTTGGCAACCATATCACAGCAGCTCTGCACAAATTCTGTGGACAGAGCGGACGCCGGAAGAGTGCGTTGGTGAATGGCTTTCTCACTGTAAAATGACGACAGCCAGCGAGGATGCACCATGAAATGCCTGAACGCCTGACGTCATCGTAATACGCTGATAACAATTTCAAAAGCTCTCTCGACGCTGTACAATAAATGGTTGCAGGCGAAGTGGCCTTTCAGCGAACAAAAAGCTTTCCACCGTAAATACAGACGCATGATTGTTTCAAGTATACAATTTTTTACAAAAACTTATTCTAAATGTTTAATAAATACATATTGCGACTATCATAATTTTTAGGAGAAATTAAGTGGGCGACGGACGACTATAAAGCTTCGACATTTATTTGCTGTAGGTTGTGTCACAGCTCACAACATGATCTTCCGACTCTAAACTACGTCTGTTTTCTCTAAGCATATGCGAGACCATACCACCGAATTGTTCTTGTTTACGTAAATCTACTGTGGTAGCAATATGTTCGTTTTTCTCAAAATTCATTTCATTTCGTCACTTTTCCGTCAAACCAAACGTCTCGACAGCGTCTCCGCCGAAGAAGAAATAGAAAACACGTCTCAAAGTGCTATTGGCAATATATTTTAAAATGTATACACGCACCACTCTAAATATGCTCCTGTATACACAACATATGTGTATGAGATGGCGGGCCATGCGAGTCGAAGCGTCTCAGTTGAATTTTGCGTTTGACCGCGTGCGCATCTTCTTTTTCCCCAGCTCGTAAGACATTGCATACAAATCGTTTATACATAAAAAAGCCGAGGACGCGACGCACGACTTCTCAAAACTCTCATCCATCCATCCGCATCTCAATATCCCAAACAATCGCGCGTTCTGTGATTTGAATCCATAAACTACTCATAAAAAACACATGCACGCCGCACTATACACGAACATACACACGCACGCGTCCACGCCGAAAATATAGTGACGTCGCGACGCTGCTGCTGGCAATAGTAAACACACAGTAGACGACGTCATAGTTTTCAACCCTCTGCCGGAGAGCGGAGCACTTCATCTCGCATAGATTTCAAATTGGTTGGGTGCCGTGGTGCGTCGCGTCGCGGCGCGTCGTTTCGACGCTCAGCAACGCAACGTCACGACGCCAATGTTGTTGAGTGTATACGACTGCAGCTGGTTTACTCGTCGGGTGGTTTATGCCGCCTATATCCACGTTCCTATGTGTACAATGGTAGCGGCGATATCTAGCTGGTAGTACGTCGTGTGTGCGAGGCGATAGACGTATAGTATCGCTGATTTGGCTATATAGAGGACTTGGAGATTGTGTACGTTTTGGTTGGGGAGTCGCGCGGTATACGTTCGAAATCGCGCGCGCCTCTTTAGTGGGCACACACCGGGAAAGGCAGCAGAGATTCATCAGCACACTATATCGGTCGGGCTGTCTGTTTGGTATACGCGGATCCGGCGGTGTGTAGCTTTTAACGGTTTTTCTGAAGAAGTTTTCTCGTTTTGACGGTGCGGTTTCTTATCATAACCGCTCTTCTTCTTGTTGGTCTTGTTGTGTGTTAAACCATTTTCCTCCTTGCCGAAGAAGTGGTGACTTGTCGTCTGTTTAACATTGATTTCAATTTGTTGTTGGTGTTTTCGGCTATTTGTTTTTTTTTTTTAAAGTTCAGTAAAATTTGGTTCTTCTTCGGTTTGGTTCGATTTTTGTCTGCGTATTGCATGCAGTTTACCAGTAACTGACAAGAAATGCAGATCGCGCAGTTAAATACGTTTATCAACTGTGAATCGTTGTGTGTGTTACGTTAAAAATAAAACTTTTAACACTTGTGAGTAGATTAAACTGTAAAAGATAGTGCCAATTGAAGAGAATCGAAATAAAATGGATTAATTCAAATAATGACATGGAATAGTTACAACAATAAAAAAGTTGCCAGGGAATTAAAGTTTACAAAATAATGCCACCATGCACATGAGAACACATTAATTATACGATTGCTGGAAATTAGTGTGGAACATTTTTTCCATTTTGCCATTTAATTGCACCGAGAGATGCACCTCTTTGCGGCATGGCCTCTCGATGTTGGCACAGCACGTAATGCACGTCCCTGTTAACGAACCAAATGCGATATAAGTTTATCCTTATATCTGCACTCTTGGCAGAATGCACCTTTCGCTCGTTCGTCCGTCTTTCCCGAACAACCCCGCTCCGGCAGTTATTTTTTATATATCTGTTTTTTGGCAGTTGATTCCGTCGGTTAGTTGGTCAATGGATCGAATTTTATGTGCACCGTTTGATTGCAGTGTTTCCTCTTCGCAATCTGTATGTTGTATCAATTTTTATGTTTTGTCTGTGCGATGCCTCTGTTTCTAGTTTATTTTTTATTGTTGTGGCAGAAATTGTTTTTCACCGTAGTCGCTATTCAGTCGACCCAAATTGCACTTGCAGTGTATTGTACATTTAAACGTATCCCGTGCTTTTCGTTGCACACTGTTTCAAAAACAACAAGCTTACTATTTGAAATAAAGTGCATCCGATGAAATAAATCAATGAATTAAAGAGTATAAAAACGTTGCAAAAATGATTTTCCTATGTACACATTTATTCACAATAAATCAAAACTGGAGCTTTCCGGTCGCTTTTGTCGTGCAGCGTGTGATTTCATAATTGCTTAAAAGTTTAAACGCTATCCAATTAAAATGCAGACAATGTTGCATATTCAATTAAAAGCGTTACATAATCCTCCCTTCGTTGTATATAAACATATAACATAACAGTGCAGTTGCGCCCCGCGTGTATACAGAATAATATCCGCCGTTTGGCCCGTTCGAATTTAGTTTATGCCGACTTTATCTATGGAATTATTGATTATTTAGGTGCACTTACAACTGCTGTATGGCTTCGAGAAAAGTGAAAATTGATAAATCCATCAACAGCAAACAAACTAAATTTAATCTCAGGGAAATGTTCCAAAATCTGCCAATTTCAATAAAGCTTGTGCCGACTTGCCGGTATCATTATCGTTATCGTAACGATCATCCGCATTATCGACAATTTCGGTTTACCCAAAGTCGAATCACTGTCGTGTAGCGGTGGAACCCTCATCCTCTGAAAATTCTACGTGATTTCGTCAAGCAAATAAGACGCCTTCTTTTTATTTCCACCACAGAAAATGTGTGCCATCAAACACTCAAGAGGTGTGCGCTTCCATACACTAGGCGATAGGTGTTCTCCCGGCAATTCGCAATGTGTTATAAATTGATAAAACATGAATAATAAAACAAGTGATATAATAATAATATATGTACATGTGTGAGGGGTTGAAAAGTTTTTTAATTTTAACCATCTTTTGGGAAAATGTGCTTATGTTTTGCTACACGGTTACAAAATAAAAAAGGAAATGTTCAGATGCAAGTTTGAAGCGTGCTAACTCGCGTGAGAAAAGCTTCCTAACGACACGTGTGCTAGTGTTTGTTATTGTACGTTTGCTTTGCTTCAGATGAAAATGATAAATTCAAATTGGTTTCATCATTTTGCAGCGCATAAATTTTCCCGTATAGTTTTCCTTCAACCAATCGACCACCACCTTCGTCAGCGCATTAGCCGTCTTCCTACACCTTTCGCTTACCGCCTTTACAAACGATGAAAGGTGTTTGTCGATAGAGATGAAGTCATGCCATTTCCACTTACTCATGTTTTCCTCTTTGCATGCGTGTAAAAGCAAGCAATGATTTTCTAAATAGTTAGCTCGAGTGGAGCATTTCGACATCTGATTAAGTAGGAGCCTGTGATTTGCGATTTTTCTTTGACCGTGGGATGCCGTACATTTATTTCCGCGGAGTATTGTTGATTTTTTGGTTTCCTCCTTACGCTTAGGCATATCTCTTTAATTGCGAGGCTTTAAACTAAACTATACAAACATGAGCTTTTCCAACAACAAAATTGTAACTTCAAAAAAGTAACAAAAAAACAAAAATTAAAATCTTTTCAGTTTATACACATGGCAATCACTTTCTTATACCAAAACGTAACAATTAAATAAATAAGGAGGAGCATCATTAATTTGCCATCTATAAATAAAACGATAAATTCTGAGGAGGCCAAGAAAAGACAAGATCGAGAAATATACCTATGAAGTGACTGTGTTAGTGTGTGATTCCACCAGTGATTCTATATAAAAAATGTGGTCGGGAAAAGTCCCAGGAAATAGTGAGAAAATTTGTGAATAATCAAAATTACAGAAATAAGAAAATATAAATAAAAAAGTTAGCTATAGTAAAAACGGTAAATAGTTAAACAAAAATAGAGAAAAAAGAGCTACTGAGCAAAAACTTTTATTGGTGGTGAAAATTTAATCTTCTTCTAAGCGGTGCAGAATAAAAACCTTGCAGTGTCGGTGTGAAAAGTCAAAATTGTAAGTGATTGCAAAGAATTGTTAAATTGTTTTATTTTAATTTTACTTAAATAGTGACGTATTTTCAACTGCAATTATTTTTAAAAAATATATAAATTAGTCGTTTGATATTCTCATTAATGAAAGAGTTTTGATGTTAAAAAAATTTAAAGAGATTAATCAATGCAATGTGTTTCAGTTGAATTATTGTCGAAGAAACTTCCATTTTCTTCTTTTCATACTATACGAGCCAATTTAATTAGTTAGTTTTTTTCGTTAGTTTATTATGTAAATGCGGCAGTGGCTGTCTACGTTTTATATGTTATGGCCATAAATTCTATGCTGTGTTGTGATTTGAGGAAGACAGACAAAAAAACGAGCTAAGAACTAATTCCACGGAGTCAGCTATAAAGTTTGATTTCCATGACAGAGTGACGATCCAAGGTCAATTTCGATAGTTTGTGCCGAAAAATGGAAATGGCGTACATAAGGAAAATTGGGCGAATACATACTAAAGACGCTACATAACACATAATATGTAGATTTGGGTTATGTGCTTTTGTTATTGAGATAGAGATGGAGAAATTTATACAATTATTAAAGATTGGGTCGAAATTCTATTGGAAATGGGTTTTTAGGGTAACTTTCGGCTATTTGTGAATGACTTGAATGTTGATAATGAACCAATACTTGTGAGAGTAGAATTTAAGTATTTTTCCTATTTGTTTTTTTACATTTTTATTGGATTTTTATACAACAAATACCATGTTAACTAATGCATGAGGAAAGATTATTAATTTTCTTCCATATATCTATCTAATCCAATATTTTATCTCTATCAAAACATCCAAAGTTTTGTTAAACAATACTAACTCTTGAATAAGTAAACGTTAATTCAAGAGACAATAAGAAATAAATCTTACATTTGCAATTTCATAAAGTTTTCCTGTTTTCAAATCTGCATACGAAAATCAATCATTGTAATCTGCACCGCATTCGTATTTATTTGCAAATACCATAATTATAAAGTTTAAACTTACTACAAAAGTATTATTAAACTCAAAAATGTTATACAATATTCACCCGCCAAAATTATGAAAAGGCTTAAAACAGTGCCACATTGTTGACATAAGCTGAGCCAAACTCCAATCATCCATCAGAATTATATTTTTTTGGTATATTTAAATATCAAAAGTCTGATTGATATTGAAATTTAAAGGCTCTTACAATTCTTGCCATCGCCTCACCTTCCTGCTGCAGCTCGCATTTCTACCAACAACCCCCATCGGACAGATATTTCTGGCCACACAAAAACTATGCTGCATATTTTATGCCACATTATATGTATTCTATGCTATATTAAGTCATATATACCGAATACATGGCGGCTTTACTCGCCTATCTTTACTTAACAGACGATATCACTTATGATGTAAATGTCTGTTTGGTGCGCGCTCCTTGACTGTAGGCATTTTATTCGACGTCTTTGAGCCCCATTCACTCGGTGTCCTACCCCACAGCGTCGCGCGTCGCGTCGGCCCAGCGCCACCGCTGCCATGGAACGTTTTAAAGCGAGTGAGAGCTCATGGCTCAAGAGGCGCATACATTCCGCTCTAGTGTAGTGTTGTTGCGAAAAATGGAAATCCATCGGAAAATACACAAGTGGAATAGGAACACTGTATGCATGTACGTAGCAGCTTTTCTGCTTTTTTCTTCTTCTTTTTTTATATTTATAACAGTTTATGCAGACCTTTTGAACAAGTTCCAACAAACCAGTTTGCAATTTTTCCCTTTACATGCCCCATACTCTGCTAACGTACATTATTTTTTATAGGAAATAACACATTTCTCTACATACACAAAATGAATAAGCTTATCTTTTGTGGCTTACTTTATTGCCATACCATGGATTATTTAATCTTTGGATTTGTTTCAACAAAACAACATATTTTTGTTGTATTAATTATGCAAATATCTGACAATTGGGCGCTTAAAGCTCAATTTGCAAAGTTTCATTTTTTCCTTGGATTAGTTTTTATATTTTTTGTACGAAATATATGATCATCGAGTATAATACGTAAAATTATGTTGAAATTTGGTATCAAATTTTTGGTATTTTAATATTCATAAATATCTACAATTTATACATACATGTCCATAAATATAGTTAATTAATTAATGTCTTTAATTGCTGGCATATTTATACTATTTATGTATAGTTTACCAACAGTTCCGCTGTTTTATTAAATATATATTGTCGCACTCGTAAACACAGCAAATAATTCGCGGAAAAAGCTTATTCAAGCAGTATGGCACTGGTTTAATTGAGCAAAACTATACAAATGCTGATCTCCTTAAAATTAATGGCCGTTAAAGTTTCGAAGAAGGCACACGAGTATCCTTATATATATATACAATATTTAGTTAAAATAGTTTTGTTGTGCCATCGCAAACACAACCGAAATGCAGACAACGTTTTCGGCTGAATATAAATATTGCGCCAACTGCCAAGCATAATGCAGGCAACATTTTTCGGTGGAAAATCTTTTGCTGTTGATTATCATACATTCACTTTAAATGCTGGCATTAAATCGGATAGCAGTCTTTAGTAGACTGTAGCTTTCTGTGTCCATTAAATGAGAGTACGTGATTTGATAAAACAGCAAATTAATGATAGAAACTATCGTTATATTTGAAAACAAATTTTTTTTTGAAACAAAAATTTAGTCAAAACAAATACGGTTTAAATTTTAGTGTAGTTTAAGATCTGAATTCTGAATAAAGTACAGAAAGCTGTTATAAAATGAGCTACACTCAAATAAATAGAAAAATGGTTGTGCCGAAAAAAAAATATCATGATGCATTCACATTTGGCACCAACTAAAAGTAGAATAAAAAATGCATCAAGCGTTTATTTATGGAAGGAAACGTACAGGAAGTAGCAGTTGAAGAAGGACGGAATCATTAAGTCATTTTATCAAACAAATAAATGAACGCGGACAAGAGAGGCGACGCGACGTGCAATGCGGGACGCTGGTTAGGGATGCAAAAGAAAACTTTGGAAGCAAGTAAAAATAAGTGGAGGAACAAGAATGAATGAGGAGGATGTTGAGAAAAAATTACACAGAAAACATTGTCGGAAGAAATTCGGAAAAAGCTTGAGATGGAAGTCAGCGTTCACATGGCAAACTCGGTCTGTGTGTCTGTGTTCATACATATCCAACAAGGGTTGCAACCGGGCACAATTTATCGGCTTGTAACAATATAGAGCAGAATGAGACGAGTGCAAAATTGCATGCACGAAAAAAAAATTGCACACCAGTGCATATGTGAGAAAATGGCACAGTTTTCGGGGTGGCAGAGACAAAGTATAGTAATGTAGCGTGAGTGGCGCATAGCCGTACATGACTGCACACTGCAGCTTGTATAGTCACGGCGTTTATATGAAAATAGTTGTAGAGCATAACTTTGTGCAGAAAGAAAAAATCGTAGAAAATTATAACAAAATAGAAGAAGGCAACGCGAAAAGACATTAACTATCAGTATATGTTCTACCTGCGATAAGAAGATCGTTCTAAATATTTTGTTTCGTTGCCTCTCTCACTAACGCTTCCATGTTTACACTGCCATGCTGCTGCCCTGAACACCATTATCCTTTCCTTCTTTTTTTTTAGCTTACTTGGCAGTCTTTTGGTTAATTTTTGATTCTTCATCCTCCTCTCAACCTCTGCACCAAATTACCGCACCCTCTTCCGTCATTACAATGTACCACCATTGTTCTTCGTTTTAAAACGCGCCATCATTATGGTTGGGCACAACAAAAGCTTAAATAATGATGATACGAAAGTTTAATGATTCCTTATCTGATTTTCATGTAGGAGAGTATTGATTAGATTGTACGTTCCACTCTCGGTAATGATGTGTGCCAGTACGATTTGATTACCTACAGTGTTTCGAACAAGAAACGATGATAGAATTGATTAAAATAGTACGACGGCAACGGATAAAGGGTTCCGAAAATCATTTCCATCCAACCGATCGTTATATCTAGGACTTTCCACCAGTCGGGCAGTTTCAATGGGAACACAATAGAAAGAGTATAAAATACAATTTAAAATAAAAGTGTAGCACCGCAAAATCCTGTGCGGCTGTGGCCGTATTCGGATGTGACGTAAGTCAATGCAAATTAAGCGCGACTTCTTTAAATGAATATGCATGCGACGAGTATTTCGGGCTGGGAGACATATTATAAAGATAGAGTGAATCACTATATTATGCTGGAGTATAGTTTAAAGCAGCTGAATGGATTTCCTGAACGAAAATTGAAGATAAAATGTAGGGGAGGCAAAGGTGGTTCCATTGTATATAGGAAAATTGGCACTTAAAGTAAAGGCGTATACATTCTGTATGGAGGCTAAAGACAAGTTATTTTGGCCCAACATAACATATATGCCTACATTATTATGTGGCTTTGGCTCTCATTACACACCATCGTACGTAGCAATATATGCATGACGTTTGTGAAACGGCGTAAGGGGTTGGGGGTTGGAGGTCATGAGAAGTTTATGAGATTTATTTGGGGGGAGGCGCACCAATCTTCGCCGGACAACAGGAAGCGTGCCAAGAA
The DNA here is from genome assembly GCA_026546915.1 of Sylvicola fuscatus. Lineage (NCBI taxonomy): Eukaryota > Metazoa > Arthropoda > Insecta > Diptera > Anisopodidae > Sylvicola > Sylvicola fuscatus. The sequence continues at coordinate 37,921 of JANSTS010000672.1, forward strand.
GAATAGATGGATATAGCGCAATATAGGTAAATATTTGGCAATTGCAATTGCACCAGAGATCCGCAGAAACACTAATCTCAGCGTATCTGCTCGTCTATATGGATGTGGGCTGGTATAGGCGCATCTGAAAACCTGAATGGATGAAATACATTTGAGGTGATTCTGCAGGGCAAACGAAAGACGTGTGCCACCTACCGGTTACGAGGATTCACATATTAAACCAATATTATGTGTGTACCACCAGCTCTTGATATTCGTACCTACATATTTACCATATGCATGCTTGTATTTAAGGAGAAGCACTTCAGTTTTGCACACATGCTTTCTACTCCATTGTTAATCAGTTAAATTATCTAAATTGACCATTAAGGGATGGCAAACAACATGGCGAGTATGAGGCACATTCAAAATTGGTGAGATTTACTTTCTCAAATGCGGTGCTATACATTTGGACGACGTTCCATTACATTTTGCGCATTTACGTACACGAGGACACAAAACTATGCTCTCTATGCGCTTATGCAACCTGCACACTATGATGTGTATTTATGGAGAATCGTGCGTCCACATATGCGGATTCATTAATTGCTTTTATAGTGCCATTCGATAATTTATGCCGCATTGAACATAAGACGCGTGGTTAACGTCAATTCGATGCATTTAAACCGTTAATAATACATATTCAAGCGAATGAGAGGATCAGGTGATTGTGGGTGGCGTTTTTCTCTCAACAAAATATGTTGAGCTATGTGAAAATATGCTTTATAAATTTTCATCAAATAAATCATTCGTATTTAACAAGGCGTGATATTAAATTTTAAACTCACGTGATTAAAGCTCTACTCGCTCATAATTAATTTATGATTAAATTTCTTGTTCGCTCTTTGTCGGGAAAATTTGTTGACATATTCACGCCTTTTCAACTATTACCTCACCCATATGTGAGTATTAATAATTTTTCTTTTAAGTTGTTGCTAAATTTAATTGAAAATAAATCCCCATTCCTCCATAAGATAAATGATTTACGTGGGCGTAGTCGACAGTGGCCGGTAAACAATGAACATGTGTGTTACGAATATGAATGACAAAAAGTTGTAAGCATATAATATTTGGTTTATGATTTATTTTTATTATGGGTCGTTTCAGTGCTTTCATACGTTTTAAATATTTTTTACATTCTAGATTCACAAAGGTGGTTTGGTGGGTGGGTTTTTGTAAATGCAGGCGTTGCATAATTAACTATTATTATATTTTAACTTTTGTTAATGAGAGTTTTTTTGTGAATAGAGTGTAATGAGTTTTCCATTGTATTGGGCATTAAATACACGTATGTAATTTGCAGCTGTGAATAACCTTATTTCGTTGAATATTAAATTTTTTATTTGCTTTAAAAATTTTAATTATCTGATAGTGTGCCCAATACTCTTTTTACTCAGATTGAATACAAATTACTTACTTATACTTTGTATTTTCCAACATTTAAATTCTTTAATCAATATCTGCTTGTTATCGGATTATTTTTTGAAAAAAAAAAATGCAATTGCAGGACCTGAATCAAATAACTTTGTTAGCGTTTCGAAAAACAAAAACAAAAACGAAAAAATTACAAGACCATTTTGATAAAAAGAATTTCTCATGATGCAAATTTTGGCAAGCGCCCAGAAGCTGCAAAAAAACATAATGCTGAATAGACAGACAGGCAGACAAACGCATATAAAGCGAAATGACAGATACTCGTATGTTGAAAAGCAGACAGCGTGTGAATCCAATGGACTGGACACCGTCTACCCGAATCTAACATAGATAGAGAACTACGCTAATTCCAAAAAATCTACGACACTTCCGACGCGACGTAGCCAGTCAGTTCAACTAATCTAAAAACTGTTTAAACGACGTTCAGATAGATTGGAATTAGCAAGAAAACATAAAAACGTATTAGGATGTTGACAGGTAAATAGGAGAAAAACATCTCAATTATTTGAAAGGAACGTTATTAGAGACGCACTTTCAGTGCCAAGTCATAAATTCCTTCTGTCAGAAATTGCCTGATTATTAAATTATCACTTCCATCATAAAAATATCACAACATATTATTGCCTCGGAAAATTGGCAAAGATCAAGACATACACGACATCCTCATCCATAAAATGTGTAAAGACAGATTGTCAATCAACCTTAATATCAAATAATCGGACTGATGAAAATAGGATTTTTATTTTTATTGATTTCCGGAGGCAATGTCCATCCTCATCCTCACTTAAGTACTTATCTGTGGTAGCGTAAATAAGCCTGACCAAACAATGAATCAAAACGGTGAAAGAGGAAACAGCTATAAGATTGTTATCATTTATCTTGGAATCATTTTTCTTTCTAAACAACAATTTTGTTACGAATTTGTCCCTCTGTTTTCCGCTTCCAAAACTGTGCACGCTTTTCGGATCAACCATAGAAGCATCTTGGCCAGTTTGTAAAAGAGTGCGTTGACGGGGACAAGGATAAAACGCTTTAGAGGAAAACGTTATTAGAAAATCTATTGTGGGCATTTGCGCCTCAAATTACAAGTCGCTTTACAATTGTCTGCCGCTTTGTTTTGCTACGCTTTTAATTTTCCATCGAAGATAACTTCTCAATTGGCTAATTGAAAATAATTGAGGACAAGCAGCGGCCTTAGAAGCAGAACGGAAATAACGATTAAATGTGGAGTTTCCTTTTCATTTTGCGAAATCGGTCGCACATATACAAATTGTCATTGTTAAAGCCCTTCAGCTCAAGTGCATATTTTTCTGTATGAGAACTGGCGGGTGGTGGGCGGTAGGTGGTGAAACGTTAGGCCACCTCATACGTCGTCTTACCGCGCCTCCATTTCTTCGGCCGTTTTGCGACATCAGTTTGTTGGTTTTTTTGTTCAGTTTGTGTGTTATGTCACATACCCCTGTCAGCTTCCTGCTGGTCAATGTCACACACATAAGAAACAGCGTTGTCATTGTTCTTGTCATTTAGCAGTTATGTAAAAACCAGAAACACACCACATTCGAGTTGACTGATTTTCGTAGACTATTGTATGAGGGGCAAATTGATTGGCTAATGAAAGCTTTATGGAAATTGCTATCAAGAGATTGCCACACAATGGGATTTAAGGACAGCAAATGATGTTAAGTGGCTGTGACTTTCAGGGCGAAATTCGTTAGCTTTTGCTGTGCGCGGCTACTTGACAGTGTCTTTTCCATATATGCACACGTACTTTGACATCTTCTTATTCTTCTTGATCGTGCATTTGTGTTGAGCAATACAAATAATTCTTCGTGTGTAATGGCATGTTTATCAGATTCGCCTTGATGGTTGGAAAACAACATAAATTGGTGTCATGACGTGTTTAGCATTTGATGGCAATCCTGCATGTTGATTTGTGTTGAGCATTGAAAGACACGCGGTCTTGCCGTACGTTATGTTTATCGAGTTTCGTCATATGTCAAGAGTCCGTTCATTTTCTGGTGGCAACGGAAGCCTCAAATGTGGAATCATGACAGGTCAAGTGCATCAGATTCTTGAATATGTGGCAGTATCGAGCAATTATAGGCGGTCAATTTGTAGTTCTTGGAGTATTGCTAGTTTTGGTTCGGTTTCAGTTAAGTGAAGAGGTACGACTCGGTTGATTTTAAAACATTTTAAGATAAGTTTCAATAAGGATCCAGTGATTAATGACTAGATTTTTTGGGTGTCAATAAATTCCCATTACAAATTTTAACAAATTCTATATTTTTAAGAGTGAGTACTTTTTTTTTGATGTATATTACTATTAAATCGAACTTGGGTAATATTTGTCCATAATAATTCAGTTATTGCAAAGTATATAACCATTGCATAAATACATAAGCTACAACGAATAATCACAACTGCAACATAAGAAACATTGTTCCACTTTTGGAACTGGTGTGTTGCCCTGAATACCAAATAAATAACATTTCCGGCACCAAAGGTCATCGACATCATTATCACTGCTGTCGGTGCTACCACTATATTCTGCATACAATAAGACATAGGTTGACCTTATTACCCGCCTATATGTCTATCTCCGTTTGTCCACACTCCCCATACGATGCATGGGGTTTACTTCCTTCACCAATCTTTGTACGTATATCCTTTTTTGCGAGACTCACACAAAACTTTTCCCTAACACAAAAGTCAACTGAAAACAACTTCTGCACTGCACGTGGAACGGGGAGCCAAGAAGAAAAAATAGTTTCTGGGTTGTCATGTTAGGTTTGGCTATTGCACAAATAACGGTGCGGTGTAGTCTTTGTAAGCCAATTATTCTTAGATGAAATATTGTGCTGCAAAGCGAAAGATATTGCCATTGATTTTATTGATTTATGATGGTTTTAACTTAAGTGGAAGTCGCTTTCCATGTTATGTCGCTCGATACTAAATCGACGGACTTAAAAATGGTGCTGATATCACATTATATAGATGTAAAGTGGATAACTTTACGATATAAGCATTTTTGCCATGAAAAAGCCAGAGAGATTTTTATTTAATTTCATAATGATGTTATATTGATTGATATTTACCAGATCCTAAGGATAAATTTTAAACTGCTCTATCGAGTGGGAGATGATATAGTTTTGAAGAATACGCTCGTATATTATATAAGAAATTGAATACTGGAAAACGTTAAACATGCGGCGGTTGTTAGTTATGCTTGCTGGCTTGCTTTTTTATCATATACACCATTCTACAAGCAAACTATTTAAAAAACATTCAGATCAAATAAATATGTTTAAAAGCATAACTGTAATTTGCATTAGTTCACCGCAAGTAATAATATGAAAAGCTCTCTTAGCTTACCAAAAGCCCACAGCCAATATAACAATTGCATACGCTGAATTCCCTTTCCACATTATTCGCTGAATAAGAAAATAACGTTGGTGCGCCATATCGTGGGAATTGTAACCAACATCCCCATGACATAAGTATATTTAGCTGTTGCTTTAGAGGTTACTTTATATGATGCGGCCTTGTGACCCATAATTCAAACGATGGAAACATCCTGCATTAATCGCATACTCCGCTATTCCTCTAGGATGTTGCACACAAGATCATTATATATCAGACTATGAGGCAGAAGAAGTGAAGTGCACATATGAGAGAAATATCATCACATGCGAATTCTGAAACGACGGAATACTAAGAATACGACTCCATCGAAGAATCATAAGCAAATAGACACATGCACTCTATATGAATGAGTTTATCCATTCCACGTATGCAGAACAACGCTGCAAACGCCCATATGTTGCCATCAAAACATTTGTACATAATCTCTAGCTAGTTGTATTGTGCCGTTTTGTGTTTTTGCCATAAAAATATTCCGCGAACTGTATGCACGCAGCAGACTCCATTCCATGGATTACTGCAATTTCTTTAATGAGAGACGTATCATGTACCTTGCAGCCAAAGAAGCGCGGCTACATACAACAAAGGATCTGCTGAAGGAATCATAATGTGCGGAATGTTTAAGGAAATGGGTGCACATAAACGTTGACAAGTATTGTTACAAATATCTGTCTTTACTGAACCATGATTCCATCTGCTCTTGCACTCGTGCTTTACTAGGTTTTACACTTTTTCACAAATTTTATGTGTTTCGTTGTTCATCCCTTTACCATTCGCTTCTTCCTCGTCGTTTCAATGCCGTGTTTTTGCGTATGTGCACACACTGGCAATGGAATGATAATGTTAACGGGAGTAAATTGAGACAAACTCGACACTTGGAGCGAGCTTTCCTATTTAACCCGCACTTCCAGCTCCCAAACACACCCACAGTTGATTTCCATGTAGTCAGTAATATAAATATTAGTTTACACTTGTCTCTCCCCACGGCAGCTGTTGTGTTTGCCTTTGCAATAAAGATAGAGCATTGAAAGGAATGTCGGTGAAGCTAACATATATTGTTATCGTGTGCCTGAGACCTGAGTGCTCATCGAGTGCATACTTCCCCTCGCCTATGTCTGTAATTCATCTTTAAGTTCTTAAACTCGCACGCGACATGCTGCTCCGTTTGTGTGTGCATTTTATATAAATACGGCAAAATAGAAAGTGACAGGGTAAAAGTGGCGAGGCAACATAAAAAGAGTTGTGGGAAACAGGTGAAAATTAATGCACAAGCATGCACATGGAACATCTTACGTGCCGATGAGCCAGCATCCTCCCCTCATAGACATTGTGAACAAACTGAACAGGCTTATGTTGTTTCATTATGTAGGCTCGACAGCCAGCACAGCAATGTAGGTAAGGAGGCAAATATGCTATGTAGACACACACAGACTCCGCATTCTTAAGGTGTGAGGAATGCAGTGTGCTGCAGAATTCAGGGAGTTACAAATTGCGTGAAAAATTTCATATTCCTTTTGGCGGCACACATCATCAGCATATTGTAATGGCACCACCACTGTGCAATTTCAATGGGCCATACACAGAGCAGTTGTTTCTTGAAGCCTGCGCGCTTTTTTCGGCGTTGTTTCCATTAAATAGCAAAGAACACAAGAAATCACAATCCACCTTAGTATTTACACACATGACGATGTACTTATTGTACGATCATACGCTGATGAAGACGATGACGACGCTGATGCGGCTGGATGTTTGTGTGCAGTTCCTTGAATGTTCACACATAGCTATAGAGGTGAACGAACCCTTTCATTCATGCTTGCGAGGTAAACTACCCCAGGACCACCCAGTCGGTGGCGCGCTCCGCCAACACAGGTACGCGCCATGTCACTCTGCTACCCACCCGATTCTTAGTAGTACTGTAGGTATGTGGAGCGACAGCTACTCGGCCACAATTGCAATTCTGCGCAAGAGGCAAAAGATTCTATATAATATATTAGCTTTAAGAAGCGTCAACACTGTCAACAATGTAATTAAGCGATGACGCTGGATGCTTGTGTGTCAACAATGTGGATGTGCTTCGGACTGGGAAGGGCGGCAGACACGATCTATATACAAATTTATTATTGTCATGCAATCTTTTGATCTCAAATAATAAAAGAATATAATTTGCAAGAAGCGCGCACGAACTCATTGTGTTTTATACGCGGCGGCTGCAGGACGCACTATAAATTCAGAACGCTCTTACATATTTATTCAGCAGATGTCAGCACAAATTCAGCCATCCTTCGACATATAGTTCGCTGAATGAAATCGCCTCGACGCTACATTATACAACATAAAGACGTGGCCATAATTTATATGTATTAAACATATACAAGTGTATCGATGGATATAAAATGGACACCGCATTTTATTCATTGCCGCCAGTAAATTTAAGTGTATATAGAAATGTATTAAGCAAGAAATTGTATTGTTCTTATGGACAGCATCAGCATGGATGAAGATAAATGTGCAGGAAGCATAAAATACCGATGCTGTACCGCAGAATATAATCGCACTAAATTTTGTAAGACTGCTAGCTGTATATGGATGTAAGTATTACTGCGAGGCGGACAATAATAAGCGGCCCACAATGCGGATTAAATCGGAAGTGTGGCCATATAGTTAGATATACGCAGAGAAAGGACGACAGGAATCAGGATGAGACCGCAATAGAATGGAAACATCAGACAATCCAGCCGTTAGAAAGCGGCCGCGCGGATATTCCGGACAATATACAACTGCTTTTGCTTCGCTGTGACAGACCAAATTGATGAGATTAGGAAGTCAGTCAATATTTATTCTTAATTGATTGGGCATTGGCTTCAGTTTGTTTGTGCCGCGTTGACTTAAGTCTGAATATGAAATTGGCCGCATGATAATTATTGTGAATATTAACACAAACGGGAAATGCTTTAATTAATTAAAATTGTTCCCGATTGCAAGATTCATCTCAGATAAGGGTGGAGCTCCTTTAAATTATGTAATATCGTGTGAAATACTCGATAATTGACAATTGGATGTGTCCATATTGGTCATATTAGTTATTAACGTTTAAATGGAGGTGGCTGAGTGTGTGAATTTATGTGGATTCCCGATGCATTAATTAGCTGAAGCCCCTAGTAATGATTAATCATGCTGTGGTTATAGGGTTGCACTTTACCAGCAACTACACGTCTTCTCATTTCCGTAGGGCAGTCGTCAGTCGATTTATTGTGCAACAACGTTATTATCGTAACATATTGTAAGCTCATGCATCATTTAATTAGTTTGTTATCAATGCTTCATAGCTGCAAGCAATATTGTCACTCTAAGTACAACTAAATCAACTCAATTATGAAGTTAATAAATATTTTGTTTGTAGTTAACGAACACTTTAAACTGCGTTTAAAAACAAAAACAAAAAGAAGCTGGGAATTGATTTAATTTCCAAGCGACATTTTATTTTCAATCATTTTTTTTATAAACAATTTAAGCCAGGCTTGCCTTTAAATTTCGACTGAATGGAAATGCAGAATTTAAAGCAAAACGAATCATTGCGTTCAAATCCTCGTTGAAATGATATGAAAACTAGATGAGGTGCAAATAGAAAAGCTTTACATGAGGCTGCGGTTGACATTTGTAAGCCAAATATGCAACATTTTCATGACATGCAATTTCAATATTGAAAGTGCAATAAAATTGTTGTTACAATTTTGTATTGAGTGACATTTGTTGGATCAACATTGACAGTCTGGGACAATTTTCTTTGATTGTTAAAGCTAATATTGCAAATAGAATAGTTGGAATTATTTGGTTCTAATCCAATTAAAATAGCACAAAAACCACTTCTTTGCTAACAACGTCGTCCACGGTTCATTTACCAAACCACCACAGGCCACAGCTCTTTCAAATGTTATTCTAACTTTGATTTAGTGACAGATTGTGTATCTGCGAGTGCAACCCATTCTACCAGGCACAACAATAATGGAGCTTCTTCTTCGGCGCTTCAGCACTCAAATTTAAATTCTAGTTTGACACCGTAAAGCGGCTGCCTTTTGCCATAGTTGCCATTGCTGGCAGGCTTGACAAACGATTTGCACTTGTGGATGTTTCAATTAGAATCATCCACAATCGGCACGGAGTGAACATGTGTCAATTAAATCACAGAAAACAGAACAGAGTAGTGAGTACTCGTATGTGGCCACAGTTGATATAAAACAATTCAGCACACGTGCGATGCAAACTTAATTAATATTCGATTAGACGCTTTTGAAAAGTGGCTGCATTGCGAAACATTTCAGACTTGGGATCCGGAGGAGAGGAACCATCAGAAAAGTTACTTCACTTAACAAAATTTAAATCCAATTCGGAGGCAGTGTATTGGGCAGTCAATTGGAATGACAACGGGCACCCAACTCTGCGAGCCTATGTAAAAGAAACTGGGATCACGAATGACAAGACGTTAAGTTAGGAGTCGACTCTGCCGGGAGGAAAAAAACCAAAACTTTTTCAAGTGTTGTTGAAAAGTGTTTTGCGATGCCTGTTTGTTCGGCTATTTATATTATGTATTTATGTATAGAAGCGGGGGACTGTCTGTTACACACCCCTTAAAGATGTTCGCCCTGAGCTACGCCTAGATGACGATCGACAAAAGTTAAACTACTCAACTGCCTTGTTCCATCGCGTCATTGATACATGTGTACGTATCTTATATGATACACTGTCCGCCCAATCTATTATCTGTTTATTGCCATAATGGCATCTATAATTGAAAAAATGTTTCCCACAGCATCTCCGTAAGACAGAAACACTTGAAAAATATTTGCCAGTCTTCAGTCGGTTGTTACTTGATGGCTAGTCGGGTGGATTGCAAAAATCAGGGAAAACGTGCGATGTTAGAAGAGCAATGTCGGCGAATAGGGTTTGGGGGTAGGATAGGACACCCTTTATAGCGTTGGCGCGGCAAGCACTGGTGTTGTTGGTTTGCTGGTTTTATGTTGTGTTTAGCAAGTTTTCCCTTGAATGAATCCAAAATAATGATGCGGGTGGAAAAATATAAAAGGAGGGTGAATTCCAAAATCTCAGCCATTCTTAAAAGTATAATACATAAAGTTATATCTCTCAATTCGGAAGATGAATTGAATGATGTCGACATGGAATGGGGCAAGTGGAGCCTTATTTAAGTAAATACACAGTCGGAAGTATACTGGGAAGCGGGAATAGATGGCAAAGATTTGCGGTTTGCCTGTATTTGAATGGTCTGGCTGTATTATGAATCAAATTTAATAGTCTCAAAGTGGCATTAAATGCGGTATTTTTTGTTAATGATTTTTTTGTTTGCTTTTAATATCTCCATCTCTTGTACTGGCAGACGAGAAACAACTTTTAAACGTTTAACTTTACGATACATTTTAAGTGGCTGGCGCAGTTAAAATGGATGTAAAGTTTTAAAATAGTTGGCAAAATGCTCTTACTCAAGTAGTTGTTGGTTCAAAGTGGCATTATATCTATCGAAATAAAAATGGGCAAGCCCAATTGACTTTTAAAATTATTTCAATGTTGTGTACATAATTTCCATTTGTAAGTACGTACAGTCTGCATTTTTCTAGAATTATATTAATAATGTTTTATGTGAGAGTTTTTATTGAAATTGTCTGGGAAATTTCAACATGTCTATATACATAGAAATTCAGGCACTGAACTCTGAAGTAGATCGATTTCAATGCATCATAAGTTGAACAGATTAGCTGAATGGCAGACTCATTTCAATAAAACTATTTTGACAATATGAACATCATTTGTTACGCAAGCACATCAAGAGATCATATTCGCACCGTAGAAAGGGATGTAGTCGGAAAATTGATGCCAACGGGAATGGATGGGTGGGGTATTTAAGTGAAATGATATAGAGGACTGCTAGGGTGTGGGCAATAACAAAGAATGATGGCAAGATTCGAAACCGGAACACATGTGGATGTGCTGAGGAAATGTTATTGTCTAAAATGACATTAAGAGACTGCAACATGGAAGCATAAATCATTTAAACAAGTGAAGATTTGATTATCACGGCGCAATTTGCTAAATATGTAATTAGATGAATGAAATTTGTATCTTATCATAGCATAAAATTGGTATTAACTTGATGAAATGGATCTTTTAAGTCAAAACAATAACATTTAATTGAGAACAACGTAAATAGAATTAAAAAATCAATAAAATATTAATCATTTGTCGGAATTTACAAATTTTAAAACAAAAATTCAACAGACCACAACTGTTTTGCAGAGCAAACAAAATTTGCCAACCGAAACAGCACGTGTGCCACCCAATTTAGCCTCAACAACACATACAATAAATTATAGAACCCAAAATTTATTAATTGGAAAACCACTAATCGAATTGATATACATCAATGAGTTTTAATTATATAAATTACATATGTATTAGCGCAGGGACATGCTGCTATTAAAGTTAGGCGAATATTGTTATTGAATTTTTGAGTTTGTATGTCCTCAGGGTTGTTTTCGCAAATTGTTGTACAATGAAGTGAAGAAAGTTTTTATTATTTATTATTCAACCAAATTCATTAGAGAATTAAAAATCTTTTAATCAATTAAAGTTACATCCAACGTTATTTGGAATTTATTAAAATGT
>JANSTS010000672.1:65568-88909 GCA_026546915.1 Sylvicola fuscatus
ATTATAACTATTACAGATTATGTGTAACGGTTAGAGCCGATTATTTAATGCGAAAAAGCTCACTGCACTAAATCTGTTACAATTGTCTTATTGACCGAGTGCTTGCGCCCCAAAATCGTGTGATATGCTCCACAAAAATTTGTTTATTGTATATTTCTCCGTATTATATGTATAGGCTCATTTACTTGTATTTTCACCCCAATCACCATCACCACCCTTCTCGACAGTGATTTATTTTGCGCTCATTCAACATGAATTTCTTGCTCTTTTTCTTTTTCTTCTAGACAAAACACTCAGTCCTCCTAACACTAACATTTAAACAAAAAAAAAAAGTAATAAAGAAAAAACACTCTCTACCCCGAAAACTCACAGTAAATAGTAATTTACCAAAAAGACAAAAAGAAAAAAAGAAACAAAACAAAAACTGCCCTGTTTGAAATATTAACCGGACTGTAATGAATTTAGGTAAGTTCACGATTTAAGTTATTTTGTATCTGCTATTTTAAAAAACCATATATAGACTTTTGCTCCACATATATTTTGTATGTTGATGGTCACACCGTAGATGGGTTCGTTGAAAAATTAAATACCAAAATCAGACTGGTGATAATTAGAAGACCCTCAAAAGTTGAGAACAAAAAGACACAAGATTATTACAAACATTTTTTTCAAACAAACACGCCCATCTACCATCCACCATTCATCCCCCCACCCTCCTCAGTAAAGAGGATTAAGCTTAATTCTGCATTCTTCATGTTTTCTATTTATATATATTCTTATGATCATTTTCATGTACTTATTTTTTGTTGTTGTGGTTGCTTTTATTTGTCGGTTAAATTTAACGTTTCAGTTTTTTTTTCTGTTATGGTACCAAGAACTTTTCTTGGGTATGGAAAAATATGAAAATTGAATATGAAACATCAATTTCCTGCCACAGTTTTAGATTTCACTGATTTTGTTTATTTGTTTGCCAGTTCTTTTCAGTTATGTACAACATTCATGTCATGTATTCGTTCGACTTTCAATCAAACATCCACGCTGGATTTGCTTTTTTTCCTTACTTTCAATCTTTTTTCTTTTTCTTCTCGCATTTCTGTTGTTAATATATATATTGTATGACGAGTAAAAATCCATTTCCTTTTTTGATAAATTTGAAACATGCTTATTATGTTCGGATTTGGTAATGAACAAGATTTGTTGCATTTAAGTAGATTTATATATGTTTAAAAGCTTTTGGTGTGTTTCCCCGTTCAATCGAAGTGAATAGATTCTAGTATACGATGATTTTACAAATAAGAAAACGATTAACTAAGAAATGTATAACTACTTAGTAGGGATAAACCAGAAAAAACTCAACTATGCAGAAAATTATTAAACAAAATTGGCATACAGACCACTATTTAAGATATTGCTTCAGGAATTTTAATTAAAGGTGCCTTTATATAAAGTTTAAATGAGCTTAATGAAAGTATGAATTTTTCCTTAATCCACAATACCAAGGATTTTCATCAAAATTCTTTATAGTCGTGCTATCCAAATTATAATACATGAGCCACACATGTACAGGATTTTACAGCAGAACCCAGCAGAAAATGAGCAGCAAAAGCCGGAAGATGAAAAAAAAGCTGACAGTAAAAATATAATAAAAAAAGAAACAAATAACTATATTTATTTATATCAGCAAGCGACCATCAAATTAAGCAAGAGAATGTTGTACGCACAGAAACTGTGTAACGTCGGGTATAAGGACGGGCTGAAGCGGCCAATATCCAGCAAAGCATACAACATAGTGAAGCGGATCGGCGAATGACAAATGTGGGACATGAACGTATAAAATATGAGAGACACAAAGCACAGTATGACGGCATGTCCCGGATAAAAAAATAAATAAATGAAAGACACAAATGAGTTATTGGAAAACCGCACATACCAACGATCTCTTACTGAATAATTATATGTGCCATCGCCATTCAGTGACATAGAGGGCTAGTACCAAGGACAATCAGTTCCTAAGGGAAGCGAAACCGAGGATAACTGTACAAAAAGCGTGGCCTCCATTAGTATGATCTGGATTTAAGATATTGCAGAAAATGTACAAGAGCACAGTCAGTAGGTACAAACTACACGCCCTAACAGAAATTGACTTGGACTCTTCTGTTGTGTTTGTTCAACAAGAAGAAGGAGACATACATTTCTGTGCTTTCATATGTGACAATCAGCAGCACAATTCTTTGTGACGCATTGTAAAAGGACATTCGGTCCTGAATGCTAGCAGAAGCGTTTGAAATCATTGTGTGAAATAGGCATACAAATGTCACAGTGTATGAAGTGAAACCAAAATAGTATTAAAAAAAAAATCTTCCTTGCTTCGTATGGCTTGTGTGTGCGAGCTGCAAAGGGCGCCCCTCCAAACTGGCTTCCCTTCTTCCTGACTCTTGTTATATCCTGTTCGTACATAATGATAGCGTATACTTGAACATATTATACCTATCCTGCTGACAGGCGGCCCTCCCCTCAATCATCACACAAAAAACGAATGGTAAGAATCTAAAGTCGGGGACAAGAAGGAAACTATCTCGTCAACTTCATAAAAATATGTGCGATAATATGAAAATGAATAACAATATTAATAATGGAATTGCCAACCCTCCATACATCGGTGGGGTGTTGTTGGCTGTCGCGATAGCGAAGAGACCCCACAACGGCGTCTATACGCGCGTAACATAAACTCGGTGTCACTGTCACTGTGCGTGGCGCGGCGCGACGCGGTTGGCAATATTGTACATTATTACGTGACAATGGCCGGAACTAAATAGTTAATTAAAATCAATGCTGACTTTCTCAATTACCACATAGCCACAATAATTCAGTAATGTACAGCATAATGGCACTGATTGAAATGAATGCGGCCGGCGATCATAATTGACGCGAGCTGGCCGTGCTTTACACCGATGTTGGGCCTCTACCTCTGAATACAGTGACTGGGGATTATGTTCATGCTCTGGTCATGACAGTGTTACATGCATCATTTGAATGCCGACGCTGCGTATCATTAATTAATCGGCCCAGCAGGAGCACTCGTGGTACTGTCTGCAGACATAACATTTACTTGATACTCGCCGATGTGGGATTTGTGGCGGCGCGGCTGGCGGACGTGCTTAAATGATGTAACACGTATAAACTATGTATAAATGATTGATATACATACATATAAAAATGTGGCGCAAGTACAATGAAGTGTAAGCAATCGCGGATAAATCACCCGACATATCCTTTTACACCCTCAAATATTGAAGACGCGCGCGGTGACGACCGATTCGACGCTTCTCATTTGCGGATATAGACAATGAAAATTGCTGCCATCAGCTTATAAGCGGAATTTCCTACCGGATTTGATGAGCCAATACACTTTTATTTGCTCTCTTGATTAGCTTGCCTTTTACTTTCGCATTTGCACTTATTGGAAGTAAGCGGGAGCTTTTAAAGGCGACAATCACACTGACAGACAGAATTGTGTTACTTAACTGTGGAAAACTGATTATTTGTTGAAGATGGCGACTAATCACGAAGAAAATGCAATTCGAATAGAATATCCAGGATTAAGGAGAAGAGTACTTTTATGGATTGACGTTTATATTAAGTCAGCATAAAAGTACAAGCGTTTTTCAAATATGTAACTATTGCCGGTACATGCTTGTTAGGAAAGTGTCGCCTCCTGACCCGCATCATTTCAAGTCGACTGTAAATTTAATGGCGCAGAAAAGGACATGTCACACGCATCACGAAGCACTGAAGAACATACTTTTGTGGTGCTTTAAAATTCATACAATTCCGTATATGTGAGGTATAAAAAGAATATGACAATAACTTCCAGCTCTCCACACTTGTGATTGATTGATTGATCTGAAGGGAGAGCCGTCCTGTGGCATAGATGAACTTTATGAAGATGATTGCTTCGCATATTGTTATAGAATGACGTAAGCTTATGCATCCATCGTTGCTAGGAAAATATAGTATTCACGCAGTTGTCCGTGTGTTTGTGTGTATGTGATTGAAAATTGCGAAATATAGTCAATCAATCGGATCATTAATCAGTAGATGTATCAATGAACTGATGCCTAGCGGCTTATATTTATCAGGAAATGCGTTAAATTGACTTAATCCTTAGACGTATATATTATGTAGGCGCTTTATGCTGCTGTGAATGTTATTGCGATGAGATTAGAAGCGTGCGTGTGCGTATTTGAAAGCTTTAAATGACTTTGGATAGTCGAATTTTGAATGAAATGGAAACCTTTTAGGTGAATGCTTTTTTGCTTTTTTCGTAGATTAAATACAATTGGGGAAAAATTCAAAGATCTGCGAGCAACAATTCACGAAATTCAAATTTATTCGCTTTCATTTGAGAAAAGCTTTAAACTTTTACATATTTTTTTTTTATAGATTTGTTTTTCAATGTTTATTTTGATTATTTTGTAACCACTTTTTAATCGAATTTCGAATTCAGTAAAATTGGTTTTGTCTTTATTCAATTTTATTTTTAACTTTGTCTCCTATTTTATACCATTTAAAAAAAAAACCTTTTTTGCGATTTTGCTATTTATTTTTGTCTTTTACCAATTTTACCGCTGCTGATGACCAATTTTTAGACAAAAATATCAAAAATTAGTATCGCTAATGCTCAACCTACTTGAATGAAATAATTTTAGAAACGCATCACGCAAACCTAAGCAGAATAATTTCGTGGACGCTGGTTGCCAATCATATAATAGAAAATATCCGGGGGGCCCGCGCGGCCCCATACAAAAGTCAACAAGCAACAACATGGAGTTTCTACGGGGCGTCTATGCTTTTATGCAAGTGAGTAGATCATCGGTGAGTGTCAACATTTTTCCAATTTTTTAACTAACGAAATTTTTAATTCTTTGGCGTATATCAACACACTCAACTACCATCCGCCAACCATTACAAAAAAATACGTCATGATGAATTAAAAAAAACAATTAATGTAACAAAAAAAAAATCAACGTTACATTGAATATGAAAAAAAAAAAAACGATAAAAAACATTTACATAAAATGGCCACATAAAACGATCACACATAACAAATAAACCAAAAATGACACATTAAAATATAATATCGGTGCTGGAGGAGAAATGGTAAATTTCTTAAATATGTTTCGCTTGGTTTTTGCATAATTACAACTATATATATGATTATTATTATGATATTTAATATTATGAAACATTTTTGTGGTGACAAAATGAACATATACATTTTCCCCATTCAAAATGCTCTCCCCTTGATTAATCCCCAACCTCTTTCAACTAAATGAAACCGACGAAATTAATTATTTTTCTTGAGTTTGGCTGAGCACAAAATTTAAGAGATTTCGAGAGCTTTTTTTACACAATACAATTACAATATTGTATTTCAGATTTTTAGTTTCTGTTCTGTTGATGATTTGTGTTTAGATTTTTTTATTTTTATGTTGTTGAGTAAACATAAACAAAAAACTATTTTATACTTACTAACGGTCGAGGAGTTTAGCGATGGGCACCCAATGCAGCGAGTTTCATTTGTATGATTTCATTTAAATCAGTGCTTATTACTAAATAAATATTGTTCGAACTTTGAGTTTACAGCACATGTTTAACAGTTTTATGTTTTACCAAAATACCTGTATAATTCGAATGTCCGACAGAAAATGCCAACAAACATTATCTACATTCTGAAATTACTTAGAAAATTCATCTTGAGTTTTTTCCTAGTAATGTCGGTTTAAAGATAGTCGTTTAGAATAGAGACAAAAAGGTATCAAAATTAAAGACAGTATTCAAGAATATTTCAATTGTATATTAAAAGTTCCCCTTAAAAAGTGGAAGGTGTGGTGAGCTTTCGGCATGAAATTTTTTAAATCAAACTTTTCCCATTGCAAAATGTCTTGAATACCGTCAGCAAAAAAAAGAAAACAATCTATTTATAATTTTAAAACCACAATTAATTCAATAAACTATTTTTGAAAAAGCTTTCCGCTGTGCTGATCAATATACCGTAACTACAGATTATGAAAATTTCCCATCTTAGATAAAAAACACCGCGCTCTTCCCCACACACGTCGCAGGAATAAATGTACTGTACACTAAACATACATAAAAAAATCCCGCAATAAGTAAAGCATTCGGTCAACTCCGTAGCATTAAAACCATAGGTGACAAATTCCGTGGCTAAAGTTGAATTAATTAATTAACTAACATCCTCCCCCTCTTCGAGATCTATTAAGTATGAGGGTAAGTGCTTTACATGCCGTGCCGTTGCTTTTCTCCACTTTGGTTCCATACACACAATTCTCCAGCACAGGACACAGCAAAGCTTTTTCTAACAACTAATTATATGAACACCACCCTTGGAAATGAAATGATGATATGTTTTGTTTTTCAATTATTCTTAGGTTTTAGTTTTTTTTGCTAATGATTTATTGCCAATTTTTTTGAAAAATCACACGAATGGTGCCTATCGCTGAGTATGATTATATCAATCTTAATATGCATATATAACAAATAAAATATGTATGATATGATTTTGTTGTGCAATCTCTTGAATATTTGCTCGGAACGATTCGTTTAATCCTCTTTGGTTTTCAACTTTCTTTCCCCTAACTAACTTTCTCCCACTTAAAAAGTGAATCCTTAAAATGTTGCCAAATCGTTTTGTTTCTTCCTCCAGTCTTTTTTTCTTAATTTTGTTTAATTTCAATTAACATTTAATTTGTTTTCTTCTGGTTCTTGTTATTGGTTAAATTTTGTGTTTTCGCAGTTGGTTTTTAGTATTCCTTTTTCTCTCTTTTGTATTTTTTTACACAATTAATTTTGTTCAAAGCTGCGGCCTAATTTTCTAACATTAATCGATATAATTACATTCGACCTAATTCATTTCTCTCATTGACTTCATTCCGTTTTATTTCTCGTTTTGAGTTTTAATTTCAATGATTGGCAAAATAATGATCCCCATAACCTCCAACCCCCCATTGCATTAGTTTGTTACATTTATGATATATTTTTTTAAGTTTAGCCCCAACCATCCACAAATTCTCCCATCGAATAAATATTTCTTCCAGTAGAGATGATCGACCAGTATAGCACCCTCAGTGAGTAGCCTGAGTAGTTGTAACCATTTAGTTTCAGAGATTTTTCTATAAATATGTATTATTCAATAATGCCATCCCCCAACATTTTTTCTTTTTAGTTTTATTGTTGTCTTATGAGTTTTGTTGGAATTTATTTGTGCTGAACATATTTAGCTAGAGCGGTGTTTTCTTTTTTCTTTCCTACTTATCTCTGAATCACCCGTGTGTGCGTGTATCTCCAACAATGTCCGGAACTCGTGGTGTGGAACTGATTCGCCAACACCACCTGTACCCCACCAACCATCGACCAACCAAACAACCAACCAACTACCAAAAATCACCACCACCACCACCACCACCACCTCTTCCCCCCTGCGAACCAAACCAATTACGTGAATGTTTGGTACAGGTGAATCACGTGAAAATCGATTCAGCCGTCTTTCGTCTGCATACAAATGCGACCGTTATATTACTGGTAACCTTTTCGATTGCTGTCACAACACGACAATATGTAGGCAATCCAATTGATTGTGTTCACACGAGGTGAGTTCAAAAACATTTCTATATATTTGTGTAAATGTTTAGTAGTGCATATGAAATCTAGCCTCCTCATCCCCCAATTCAAGTTTAAACTTTAAACTCGATTGAATTTGTGAAATGTTGAGGTGTGTTACTAGCTCTGTAGGGGTGGGTAGCTTTACCGTAGACACACACCCCAGAAACAAACATTTGAATGGATTTCATTTGTGTTTTCAAACGTTTGGGTTTGTTATCTATGTAGGAATGTCGATTGAATTGTAATTGTTACGTAATATTGTTGTGAATGGACATTTTAACTAAACGCAAATTTGCATATTCTCGTTTTGGGCCACACCATCATCGTCGATAATTGTGCATCATTTGCATTTAGGGACATCCCGGAGGATGTGCTAAACACTTACTGCTGGATACACTCTACGTATACAGTGGTGGATGCATTTATGAAGAAACAAGGACAAGAAGTGCCTTTTCCTGGTGTCGATAATTCACAAGGTGCACGCGGACCTGTCACAATTAAACACACCAAATATTATCAATGGGTCGCGTTCACATTATTCTTTCAAGTAAGTTATTGCATTTATTTTCTTGTTAACAAAAACGGATAAAAACCTTACAAATGTCTGAAGAACTAAAGGGGAAGAGGTTGCGTTTTTGTTTCGTGTCATAAGCTACAAGTTTTCTTTTACACAATATTGTTATTAATTATTAAGAAAATTTGTGGTTCGTTTATAAATGTTTAAATATTTGGTAAATAAAATTCAAAACAAAACTTAACAGACAGAGGTGTCTCGACTATTTGTGGATCTTAAGGTGAATTGATTTTATTCAAAAACTAAGAACATAGCTTCAAGGTCATATTATGGAAGTATTTGAATTATTCTTTCACATTTCGTATCTTTATAACATTTGGTAATATCTTCTGAAAACAGACAATCAGTACCTAAGTGTTTAAATTCAACAAACTTGGATTCGAAGTAGCACCAATTTAAGGATAGGATGTATCAAAACAAACATTCCTCTAAGACCGACACCTTTGCTTACACAAAAGAAAATGATCTCAATTGAAATGTATTTAAACAAATAGTAGTTTAAAAAGGGTTGATCAATTTTCTCGAAACGCCAGTTCATCTTCAGGTTTTCACATAAATAGTAAATAACTGAATCTATAAATAGTTAAATTCTTTGTTTACATAACTCTCTCTCTCGTAAACCAATTAGGACACATTAATAAACAACATCTTCCAATTAACAAGTAAATGTTCCAAGCTGCACAAGCAGTGAGGGACAGTTTCGTCACTTCGCGATTAACAGGCTACGATTACCTATCTAAACAACTGCCGCCCTCCAAAACAGTAATTTCAACTTCCAAGTATACTAACACGTATAGAGCGTCTCCACCGCGATATATCAATTGACGCTTCTATTACGGAACGGCATGCCACGCCACTTAAAACAAACGTATATACTGCGACTGAAATGGCTCTATCTCTCGCCTCCGTTTAACCAGTCTGCACGTCCCCAGCACACATTTTGGCTTCTGTGGCATCTCTGGTTTGTGTACGACGTCGTCGTCGTCGTTGTTGTTTGTTTGCGGAGCGGTCGGAAAATTCTTTTGATACCCACCCGCCTTCTATTTTATTAGAATTTATACATATGCGAGTGTAACAAGTATGTGCATATGTACACCCATTTTGGGGACACAGCGCGCCAATGTAACTGTCTTTGCCGTGTACACGCAAATAAATGAAATCGGTTCAGTTGTTTTACGACTTGCCTTTTTAACGGCTCTGTCCCGACATCAAATATACCTAAGTCGTACAGACAAGCTGTGGCGAAAGAATGTCGTGCCAACGCATCTCACCCGCACCACCAAGTGTTCAGGGAATGGGAAAACATTTCCTGCGTTTATGCGTCGTCATTTCATTTGAATAAGTGATATTGCACTGCTTTGAAGCTGCAGCATCTAATTCGGGAGCAAAAGGAGTTTACTCCATTACTGAGTCATGTCGTGTGCTAGGCTGGCAGCGACATTCTTCCGCGTTCGTTCATTAATGAGGTGATGTGTGAATCGATGCTGTGATGAAATCGGTTAACACCAATTAAGTGTATGAAGTCATCAAAGAAGTTTTGAAAGGAGCTGTCATGTTAATAGCGTTTCGCTTTCAATTTAAAATATTAATTTCATCGTTAAACCAGATGACTCAATTAAAACATAGAATTATACATAAAAACGAAAAGTTTATGAAAATAAATGTTCTTTTGAAGTGGTTTTTCGACAAAAAAATGCATGTCAATTTTTAATGGTAAATAAATTGGTAATAAACTAAAGATAATTTATTATAGTGGGAATGCAGAAAGAAAAGTATTTAAATGAATGATAGTTACTTTTCAAACAAATTTTTGTTATTTTTTAAATCATTTTGGGTATTGCAATTATAGTCGATTTGTTTAATCAAAAAATTATTTAAAATTTTTAAACATTTTAAAGTACTTACGATTATTAGACAGCATAAGATGGTAAAAGGACGATTTTTCATCTGTAAAATAGAAAAAGAAAGTTTATGTTAACTATTTTATTATTCAAGCGCAATAGAATTTCAAATTCAATAATTTATTGAATTCATTTTATGAAAAAAAAAATCATCCTTTCTACTTAGAAAAAATAAAAGAAAAATGAAAAAAAAATCATGGGGGATAAATATATGTAAGTAATTACTAAAAGCTCCTTTTAGACAACAACATAAACAATAATTAATTGGAAAGCAAACAAAATTACAAAAGAAATTGAATCCTTGCGCAACAAACAAATTTAACTCAACCATAATAAATGGCTAAATTTAATTTCCGAAACCTCAAAACGTTCGCAATGAAAATAAATTCATGAGGCGTACGTATTTCTATAGGTATTTATAGCCCGCGTCATTCTATTATAGTTAGTAAAGCGGAGTGCATTGCCATACGCGCAAAGTGACAAACGTGAAAACGCGACGCGTGGCGTCAATGGCAAGAGAGCAAACTCTAATGAATGGGTCGGCACACACGAAAAAGGGATGCGAAAAGCATGATGAATGCAACACCTTGATCCCAATCTGTTTTCGTAATTTGCTTTTTCAATTTTCCGCACAATTATTTTCACTTTATTCGCAGTGCAGTGACCAATAAAAATGCCATGGCAAAAACTATATATAAACGACATTTTCATGTACAATGCTTTGAAAATTGTATGTTAATCAAAAGAATGTTCAATTTTTGTGTTTCATCCACAACAACAACAAAAAACTTGGAAAATTTTGTTGTTCGCTTTGGTACACGATTTTCACGAGATAAATGGAAAAGATGGTACAGAAAAAAGTGCAAAAGGCAATAAATGCAACGACATTCCAGACACGGTACGTTTAAGTTCAGATGTGCATCGCTCACTTTCTCCCCCCTTTTGACTCGACACGCCTCACACTCACATACGGTCGACATGAAAAGCTATAAAGTGGCCAAACTATACATCAATAGATGGCAGATGACACGACTAGATGGAGGGGGTGAGATGTATGGACACAATTTGTGTGAGGCCTGAGGAGCCATTCTGGGATGCCACATAATATGTTGGACTGGCGTTTATTTTTGGGGGTCCCGTTTTGAATTAGTCTCGGTTTTCCATGTTGGTGGGAAATTGTTTCCACATAGATTAACTTTGCGTGCTGTATGGCGTTTTAATCTGGTTCTTGTCTCTCGTGTTTGTCGCCTATTTTGAGGGATTCATCTTCAATGTACGTTTGACACTTGTCGGAGATAAATAAACGTTATAGAAATGAAGAAGATGCAGGCGGTGCGAAAGCGACGTGCAACAGAAAGCGACATTGTGTCACGGTCACGTCGATTGTGCCGCGTTTTCCCTTTCAGACATGGATAATAATATGGCAGCATGTTGATATGCTGTTGGCTTGTTGTCAATTAACTATGAGTGTCAGATGGTACATATGGGGTCGGACATACGTTTCTTCATATTTCACAAGACAATCTAAGGACAAACTATACATGATGCAAAAATGCTCAACCAAAAACATGGGCACTTTAATAATTTTCCTTATCCCTGTGTCACATAATCTGTTTGAGTCCACAAAAAAAAATGGTTTTTATGTTCATACAATCGAGTGTCTCATACAAATAGCCATAATAAAATGTTCTTGAGCAAACGGTGGGCCTGGGCACACGAATGAAGCCAGACGATGCACCATAAAAATTGTTGATTCCCACAATTTATGCTTTTACACACCGTGTGCCTTTATTTAGTTGTTATAGCAGCTAAATGTGAGACGCGTTTTTTCCTTCATGTGCTTTTGGCTTTACTTCGCTTTTATTAGCCACCATTAAAGTCGTATTTAGATTCTCTACTGATTGCCTTATGCATGAAATCCGTACAGACGCACAACAGAAGACACTTAATCCGTCGTTATATCAGAAATGCAATAATAAAAAATTGCCCACCCATAAAAACACTATATACTGTTAAATTGGATAATTGGGCTGCTGGATGATGGTGCTCAGAACATGCAAAGATCATCGAGCATGGAAGATCACTTTGATCGGTTATTTTTATAAGAATTTTATTGGAAAATAATTTGATTACTAGAATGGTGATTAATTTATTTTTAGTCAGTTGTGGTGTTTTTTTATGGTTGAGGGTATGTTGGATCAGATTGAATCAGTTACATAATTCGGAAGTAATGATTACATTTTCATAACAAATATTATTTTAAATTTTTTTTTTACATTTCGTAACTACAAAAATCGTACATAAAAATTCATTTTCAAATGAGAAAATATTCAGAAAATTCATTCAATATCTAATAACATTAATAATAACTAAACCCCCTCCCATCAACGAAATACGTCTAGACGCCATAACACTTCGACAATCTTCATTCTTATTCTCCAACACACTCATTTGCATCAAATAACGTTAAGTCATTCCTAATATTTATTTAGAAAAATCATTTAAACATGTTAACAGTCGCACATATACGCGCAACGTATATGTGAGACGCCGAACTAATAATACCGCCATTACTTATGTACTTTCACGCGATCAGTGGTAATTCAATTGATGCCTAAAGGTACAGTAAATTAAAAAAGAAACACCTACAGGCCAATATGTAAAAAGGCAAACGCACGATCGACGCGGAACAGCAAAGGCATACGCACGAAAAAAGACACAAACCAGACATGTTAAACAATTTCAAAACTAAACATAAACTCCCTTTTTCCAAATTATGCTTGGGTTTATGTTCTCCGCAACTGCCACCTTTTCATGCTGTCTACATACAACCAAAAGAGCGCACATGTGGTCCAATTGATCGTTCGTGTATTAATGCAATTTTACTCTCATTTTACTCGAATCTAGCCGATGAGTTTTCCCGAAAATCCGGGAAATTCTCACACGCGTTTTATCTCAGAGAAATAAACATGGCACGTTGACGCACCGCGTTTTCTAGGGCGATCGCCCAGTGTAAGTTTCGGCGTCGCGACGATCGGCGTGTATACAACAGCGTCGCGCATACGAAAAGCGCGCACACGATCGTGCTCGATTCCGGTGCAAAAGTGATTTAATAAAAATAAAAGTGATAATTATTGTAACCAATTTGTGGGTGATTTAAATGCAATTCCATTCATAAAAAAATCGAATTTGTTGTATATTTTAAGTAAATTTATTTAAAGTTTAAGAATTTTTAAGAGCTTTTGGTGAAAATAGAAAGCGTAAGAGTTTCAACAAACTGGTGTGGTGAATTGTTGTTCATTTCCATTTAAATGTATTTAAAACCGACGATAATTACAACATAAAAAAATGTTGAACGTTTAGTTTGTTCGTGAAGTTGCGTTGGAAATCCGCTTTTCTCGGAATGTACAAGAAAAAAAAGTGAAATAAAACATAAATATATTATAGAGAGAACACAAACTATAGACGTGCGATCCAAAAATACACGCATTTCACGAGCATAAAAAAAATAGAGAACGCACGCATTTATCGATGTGTGGAAAATGTGTTGCAATTTTCCCAACGTGGCGGTCGACCTCTTGATAATTACACACCGTTTTTCTTGTTTTAATTTCCACCATACATCGACAGGCTTTTCCTAATTGGCCGATTGTTTTGAAAATGTATGATTATGTTGCAAAATACAATGTTGTAAATACAGTTAACCACACAATTTGTTTTCATTTGCCCGCTCGATTGTTATTCAACATATGCTTATATTTAATGCACATTACACTGAGTTATGTAGCGCGGAGGCGCAAGATTAAGTTATAAGCCAAACAGTGGTTCAAGAACCCGATTAAAATAAATTATATGAAACTCTAAATCTATCGTTGGAGCATTGAGACGCGCGCGGCCAAAGCCTCATCATGTGTAAATATTTACGTTTCAGCTGTGTGCCTACGTATGAAATGATAGGTGTTGCTGTGGGGATAAACAACCGCACTGTATAGAATATAGTATCCTAGCCTATCCCTTGTCTAAACAAGCAAGGATCGGTGGGGTGTGCAGGTAGTTACCACCATGTGCTGTTGTAACACGGGGGAAGTCGTTTTATTACGAAATCCGGACTCACCGTATACTTTACTCACCTTGATTTCTGAGGAATAAAACCAGTGTATTTTCTGCAATTCAATCGTTTATTATTCTTCGGACCGGCTTAAAAAAAAATCAGCATTTGTATAAGCTTGGCTGTGTCTTTGCGATGAGCTTTCCATAGTCCCACTGACATTTGACTTGTTTGCGATATTCCTAAAGACGCAGCGCGTCGTGACGCATGTCAATTCCAAAAAAATTGTACTTGTTTAAATAAAATGCGTCGTTATGACTCAAGAATCTTAAATCTCAATATGACGAATAGAAGCTGTATATTTCGGCAATTAAATTGAAAAAGTCTGCAGATTCGTTCCTTTTATTTCAATACAAATATATTTTGTTAGAGAGATGACTAATTATTCTCGAGAAAATGAATTTTACAAATCGTTTTCTCATTTCGGATCTCTTCAAAGAGTCGATAAATTAATATGTAACATTTTCAGAAAATCAGTTTTATGATTATTGGTTTTTAACTACAAAATCACTCAACATAATGTTTTGTATATTATTTGTATGACTTTTCTGTAAATAATAATTCTAGACGCAAATTATTACAAGTCCCCCGGTTGACTAGACAAAATCACTCTTAAGTCAAATTCACGTGCACATGAGTGAAATTCTCATTCCTCCCCGATCTGATTGACGTCCAGACGAAAAAAGAAAATCAACACAGAAAAATTAAATCCCATAAAAAAGCGAGAGAAAGAGCCTAGACGGTCGAAATCATTTATAAATCGCACATCAGCCATCCAGTATCATGTATAGACTTCGCGTTGGAATCTCCCGAGTGGCTAATTGATTTAATTGAGACATCTTAAGTTGTTGTAAGCCTTCAGAATGTTTTTGAAAACGCTAATTTAAATATCAAACTCGATTCAACTATGTATATACTCGATCGGCAACAAACTAAACATTAGCGTACTGAAGTCAGTCCACACACCGAAAGCGAAGGTCTTTCAGTTAATTGAAAACTAATTCATTAACCAATCAATTCGGCGCACAAAAGCGATGAGAGCTTTTCAATTTTCCTATTCATGCTGGCTTTAAACAGCCTAGCAAAGTTGTATTTATAAAGATCTTCTAGTGTAATGGATTTGAGACGCGTTGCGCTGCCTCGCTTTAAATTGAGGTCTCAGCACAATGATAATTATAAAGCCATTCTCAAGGATCCGACCACTTCAGTTGACAAAAAACATCTTGCGATAACGCTTCACCGCCGCACAGCCGCTTCTGCCATATACTTTAATCGCCACGGCTGGTGTTGTCTGGGCAGCCGTGTAATTATGGCGCGCTTCCTCTGCAGACATGCTTTATGGTACACACGGAGCGCGTTTATTTAATGCCAGACCTGCAAAAGGAGAGACCGAGAAATGGGTGGTAATTTGCACAATCGCGATCTAAATAATTCGTGTCATAATCGCACCTTCATCTGCCGTGGAAAGCTTTGTCTGGACTGGCACGACATTATAATTGTGTCTGTACGGCATTTTTTGTGTGCGTCAACAGCGCGCCAAACGCTATGCTCAACATTATTTGCTCTGACCTACCCGAACAAATTCATTAGTCCTCTGGGAGCGTGAATATGTGATATGGTTAAGGGCTGTTTCATTCTATACCCTGAGTAAACAACATTTGCTGTCCTCCATCCTTGTCGCATCATGGGAACACGATCCTAATATGTGCAGGGAGGCTCTTGCTGGGAGCACACAAGTGCTGAGTGAAAACAACCGCTTTATGGTGCAAATTTGCCATAGAATTGATTACCATTATTTATTAACTGTGCGATATGTTGACGCATCTCTGGTAGGCCGACGGCGGTGCATCCCTCCAAGGAGTTGCTTCGGCATATCATTCCATAATCTGCCATATAGCCGCATCCTCACACAGATGAATTCACATATGATACTGAATATTTGATGGCCCTCAAGTGAGAGGAATCGATATGGCGCGATATGGATTTGGGGATGCGATACACAAAAACTGCGGCTTGCAATCTCCGCGGGAATTCATGAAATATTTATAAGTTTCTCTCAATAAATCCAATAAATGTTGCGACTATGTGGAATTTGTTTAGTAGTTTCGCTCCATGCATGCACTTCTGGCGGCTGGTCTCAATGGAAACGATATTGAGCGCGTTTTAGGGATTATCGGGTTGCAGAGATGATGTTTTTGTGTGCCGAAACATGTAAGTTCTTGTAACAAAGTGTACGGTTAAAACAACAGGATGTCACGTCACATAACGACCATATTTCTGCATATTTTTCATTACTTTTTTGTTATTGTGTGGTTTAGCGCATTGGAAATATATCCAAGCACTATCTTAATCGTGCGCACCCTAAGGATGGGTCATCCCCTTGCATTGAAACTAAAGTACCACCATAATTTGAGTTGAGTGGATGACACCGTATACTAAGTAAGTGCAGTAGTGAATTGGCCAGCATACGTGGAGGGCAGCAGCAAATGGGGCGAATGCGGGGAAATGTTTTAATAGTGCGCTAGAAGTACGGGCTAGAACAATTGCGGGCTTAGAATTCATATTTGTCATACATGGCATTATAGTTTAACTGGAGATTTTGGCGAGCAAATCCAACCCAGAGGCTGGCGGAGACGATACTATCTACTGGAAGGCGTGTCCCAGTCTATTCTTTTGCAACAAACTCTTTCATTGTCATTATTGTTATTGTTATTGTTGCTTTGCAAGCCCTCCACGATGCTCGTGCATGTGTGTGAGCCGCTTCTAAATGCTGACCGATAGTTATGCGAATTGTGTATGCTGATGTCACATTAATGTGCTCTCTCCATGCAATATATATTTGTATTCGTGCCAGGATGACTTGTTCCGTCCAGACTCTACTGCAGCATGGACACATGCAGGCAATCACAGCGCGCGCACACGTGCTTTTTTTGAAAGCCGTTAGTTTACCATAATATTATGATGAACAACATGTGACAATCGGTGTTTGTGTGGTGAGCTTTTTTTTCTGTGATCTTTGTGTGGTGAATTTAGCTTAGAAATGTTGCTAGAATCTTGAGGTAAAACACGCCTGCCACTTTGTAATTAACTGGCAACGGTATAATGTTGGAAAATGAACTTTTGTGTGTGATAATCGTTAGAGTTTAGAGAGGAGATGCTGGAATTCCAAAACTTATTTTATTTTATTCAGTTTTAAGTGGTGGAAGCAGCAGTATTTATCGTGTGCCTTTCGAATGTGAAACAACACACGTCTTAGCCAAGTGCCATTACAGCAGTTTTGCTCTAAATAACAAAACAGAAATCAGTGTTTTCTTATGAGATCGAAAGAAGCGATTTAACAAGAATGTGAAGAAAAAATATAACAAAATAAAATTAAGAAACAACAAAATTGCACAAAGCAAACAAACAATGAACGAAAGAAACTGAACAAAACTTTCAAGTGCACTTAAAATCGTCTCGATAAATTATATTGGCTTCCAATTTAATCGACTATGCCAGTGCATTTGTGCATATGTGCTGTGTCGATAAACACAGTTAGCATTTCAATAAAACGCGAGTGTTCAAATTTAAACATATGTTAATATAATATGCAAAATAAGTTCAAATTGCACAAATAAATGTGAACAAAGTGCCTACAATCTACATCTCTATCCGTCTCAAAAGAAAGCGCGCGAGCGTTCGCTTTGAACGTTTCCATATGATTGACTGATAAATGTTGCATTAGTGCATAAAATATGAGCAACTTATTGCTGCCAAAAGTGAAACAAAGGACGTCAAGTTGAATGCATTTAAATTCGTTTTCAATCACCCAAAATGCCAGAAGTGGGTTAAGTCGCGCATAAACACCCATCACCATGACGCGGCTGCAGCAGTCATCTATAAATCCCACAAGAAGGGTTGTTGCACCTTATGCCAACCTTAGGCTGATACATCAAATTGACTGCAGTAGATCAATGTGACAACAAATATTTAACAAATCACAAGAAATTTGGCAACCCGCGTGGATCACCTATCCTAACCACCCTCATCCCTTCATATTACCCCACGATTAATCAAAATTCAATCACATCGTCAGCAACTATCACAGTGGCAGGAAAATGCTCGACATATTTCGCGGCCTCAAGAATCTGATCAAAGTGAGCCATGTGAGCATAGACTCGCCCGTTTTCCGTCTGCATTATTCCATTACCGTTATGATGTTGATGGCGTTCTCGCTGATTGTCACCACCCGCCAATACGTCGGTAATCCCATTGACTGTGTCCACACGAAAGACATACCCGAGGATGTTCTCAACACATATTGCTGGATACATTCGACATACGCGCTGCGAAGCTTCTTCAAGAAGACCGTTGGCGTTGAAGTGCCGTATCCGGGTGTTGGCAACTCCGAGGGTAAAACTCACGACCGCAAAGTGTACAAATACTATCAGTGGGTGTGTTTCTGCTTGTTTTTTCAGGTTGGTATTATTTTTTCAATGTTTAATGTATGTACACTCTGCCGGTGTTTGCTTAAGACTCTACACGCGTAAAATCAACGATCACATCAAGGATCGCGTTGTCATTTCGCAATTTCAGGCAATCGTTTATTTTTGAAAGATTCTTCGAATTTATTGTCTTAGTATCGCTAGCAGGTTTGTTTATGTTACTATGTCACGGTGGTCTAATCTATGGTAAATCAATCATAAAAGTGACAACTTTGATTTATTATAACTTTTCGCCCTAAAACTGAATAGCGATTGAAGAATGTGCAATGAAAATATTTAAAAAATCGTAAATCGTGTTTTGGAAGACTAAATTTAAATGCGACTTAAATTTTTGTTTGACTTAAATTCAAAAATGTTAGAATAGAAAAACAAATATTTAATGTTTATTGACTCATAAACATGTGTCGGCTATTGGGTAACATTATTAATATATCTATAAAGTTAACTTTGAACCTTTAAGAGATTTGAAACAAAAATCAACCAAATATTAATAATCAGATAATAACGGTTATAACCCAATCTAATTATCGAAAGAAGTAAAAAGCATCCATTACAAATAAATGTTAAATAGATATCTGGCGTTGCAAAATGCAAATTCAATTTACGATTTTGCACCACCGAAATTTGGCGACGCTTTCTATCATAAAAATTCATAACATAATTGCACGCTTGTAATTTTGTGGTCTACTTGATTTAGAGGAGGGTATTCTAATTAGGTATGCACAATTTGATTGATGAACTTGCATTTTATTGATCTTATTAAAAGCTTCAAAATATGTTAAAGAGATTATTTCTCTTATTTCCTTTGTCAAAAATAAAGGCGACAAATTAAGTTCGTTTGAAAAAGAAGTTTTATACAATAGTTTGATATAAAACAGGTTGTTCTATTACGTATGTAGATTAATCTTAGCGCCAGCGAAAATATAATTGTATTATTCAAAATTTGTAATGAAAATATCTGAAGATGTATATTTTCATCAAATCTAAAAGTAAACAAACTTCACATGAAAATATCAAAGAAAAAAAAACGAAAACGAATACATAAGAGGGCTGTAAGCCAAAAATGAGAGATGAAAATAGTGGATTTGTTCCAATTATTTTCAAGCACGGCGAGACATTGAATCTGTCCTGAAATGCAAAAGAGCACAAAACTGAAACTAGTATGCCAAGATTGCAGAAACACGGCAAATAATGAAGGCGGTGTTTTGTCACCCAAATATCCTGACCATTTTTACGTCAGTCGAGTCATTGAACTAATTTTGTGAGATTAGTTCATCGATTGTTTAAATATTGTCTACAAATTTTCTAATTTTAACAATACAGGAAACTTATTCTCGTTTTCTATTCAAGTCATATAAATAAATATTTGTTTATTTACTTATATGATTCACGAAGAATTATTTTACAAACGGCAATTTGCGTTGGAAGCATCATTGTCAGTCATCGACGGGCACGAACTTAGTGACAGCTTGCGTAAATTATTTCAGTTGTAATGTGGCAGTTGAAATCTCTTCATCTGGTTTGAGTCTGTTTGTAACACAGAGATCTGTCGTTTTTCATGTGAGTATTTATGGTTAAAGACCAATTTTCCGAAATTAATGAACTACATCCTTGCAAATAGAATGCAGCTTGAAATCACGGGTGCACTTAGTTAAAAGCTAACAAATTTAATAGTTTTACTTGTGGATGAAGACACATGTATAACATTTCATTCTTTCCGTCTCGGCTTAATTACCACTGGGATATTTCATATTTTATGTTGCCGGTGGGATGCCTTGAGCCGCAGCACGCGGACATTTGACTGCATGTGAACTGAAATCATTCAGAATCGCTGTAAGTGCTACGTTGCATCCGGTTTCATCTTAAAACGCTAAAGTGACTCATGGAAATTCACCAGTTTAAATCACCGAATTTTCGAGCAAAGTTTTGAGTCAACCAAAATGATTTAATCTTTCGGCTTGAAATAGACTCTTCAGCGTCAAACTTAATTCAGTTAATTGGCAGTATCGAGTCCAGTGAGTATCTAGCAATAAACCATCGTCTGGCTCCAATTCAAAAATCCTGCATGAATTTTGCTTCCAAAATACCGTTTGACAACAAATACGCAAAATCAATGACGACCAGTTCAAAGAACTTCCTCCATATTCATTGATTCCTTAACAAATACTATTGACCATATATGTGTAAAAACTATAAAAACACAAATATCCCCACTCTTAACTCATGCCACCCAATTTTTTTTTCATTGTACTCTCAGCATGTACACTAAATGTGTGCCAGATTTAAAAATAAACACATGCTCGCCCCATATTCAACAACGTTTTTATTATAAATACACTGGACATACTTGTGCTGTGTGTTCACACAAACGACTGACACCTCCAAAAGCGCCTAAAGCTCTATGAATTCATCAGCTTGCCCCACATATTGTTATACAATCATATGGACAAAACGATGTGAAATAAAATCGCACAGAAGTCGGCAAAATGGACGACAAGCGAAACAAGGGATGCAAGGCACTGAAGGAAGCGTCCCTAAAAGCATTTGGCAAAGACCGACTTTTATTTCACTTCCACCCAAAAACAAAAAACCCATTAGATGTACAAAACGATAGAACTAAATATACACTGAAAAGAGGTTGAAACCCAAGAATATTGAGTGGCAGTATGTATATCTAATTGAACCGACAACTGAGCGAATCTCTTCAATTGGACGTCCTCATTAAGATCATCCGCACAGTTCGGTGTTGAAACATCTGTTGCCGGGTTCAGTCCATAACAGGGATAGTTGTTTTGCCTCCAATCTGAGTAAACGTGCAGAGGGCTGTTCTTTAGCATCAATCTATCGCCAAAATGAGGCGAAATTGTGACTCATAAAAGAGACTGAATGGTGGTGGCGTCTTCTGCCATGTACCAACTTTCCATATATCCGCATTGCAAATTTCTCATTACTGGCGTCCGCGTTTTTATCATTCCGCCGCATCACACTGACGTGGCCACAAATGAGACGGCAGCACCATATAGCACTGCCGCCTCATGGGGGC
This sequence comes from Sylvicola fuscatus, assembly GCA_026546915.1. Taxonomy (NCBI): domain Eukaryota; kingdom Metazoa; phylum Arthropoda; class Insecta; order Diptera; family Anisopodidae; genus Sylvicola; species Sylvicola fuscatus. Next base: position 87,362 of record JANSTS010000672.1, read on the forward strand.
AAGGAGGGGGCAGGTGGGCGTAGCGGTTGCACCCCTGGCAGTTGGCCAAACGAAAGAGCAGCAGTAATTTGTGCAGAAAACCGCACCAAAGTTATTTCCACGTCTCCTCATTTGCTCCTCCACATGTGGGATATCTCTATGCATATGTGAGTGTTTGGGTTCTTCTTCATTTTTGGTAGTTTCTGTATTGTTTTATAGGGATTGCAAAAACTCTCGTAATATCATCTTTTGGGGTTAACATTTTATTTCTTTTGGGTACAGTTCAGCCTGTCCACACACATGCAGCTCAATGCTTTTGTATAGGATCCGGCGCAAAGTTTGTGCACTTACTTTTTATTGCATATACTCATATCGCGAGAGTCACAATTTGTAATTAATTTTCGCCACACGCACACAGCGTCAATTTTTTCGGTGTCATTTTAAAATTTTAATTAAATATCAAAAGCGCTCGTCGACACATTTTATTAATATTCATTCGCATGTGTAGTGCCAGTAGAGGAGGCAACGTATGCTCCTGCCCATATCTACATGATACGGCCAATAAGCCATATGGGCATATGCATTTTACAGCGATTTCGGCTTATTTTGTGGGGTCATTGCGTGATTGTGTAGTCGCTGCATTGAGGTGTTGTGGATGCATTTTGGTCCAACTTGTCCAGATTTTGTGCTCCCCACACCCGGCGCAAAGTCATACACCATTTCCAATCCAACTGGGAGGAGTGGTGGTCAGTGCATACAGCGGAAATTAGTGGACAATTGTTATTTGGTGGGTGTGAGAGGGCGGAAAAACGTGGGATGGGACCGACAATTGCATAATGAAGCAGAGGGAACGTGTTCAAGGAAAATGATTTATTTGATGCGTTTCAGATTGCGGCATTCGGTCGGTCGGTCGGTCGCCTGAATTATGCGGACTGTGACTGTTTTGCTGCAGCCAGCGCATGCATTCGCCGCAGAGTTGTTAAATTATTGGTTTGCACTTTAAGTATTGGCTTAATTTGATTTAAATTCATCCATCGCCTGTTCGAGCGCCCTCTTTATTATGTTATTATGTTGTAATGCTGCGGTTGGATGATTTCCAAAAGTCATATTGTTTGACTTATATTTCTACTATATATAGTATCGTCGTAGTTTACTGACAAGGTTGTTTTATACAATATAATTTACGAAATGCGCAAAGATGTGAGCCAAGATTGGCATTTTTTTTGAACATTTGTTTTATGGACCGTTTGCGAAATAAGATGCATTTTTCGATGTCACGTAATTAGGGCACTCGTCCGCAAATCAATAATTATGTAAATTTCTGTGTTATGTGGTCAAAATTAGACAATTTGTGTAATTGCATTTGATGTGACTCGTTGTATATATAATTAAGGCAATTTTAGTATGATAATTCGACATTAAACTTTCGAATTTATTTTCAATCGTCTGATAATTTATTTATCATTTTGATTATGACTTTGCAAATTGCATTGAATTTATAATATACGAATTGTAAGGATTACGTGATTTTCAGTACAATTGACATGACTTTATATCTTATTATAAAAC
>JANSTS010000695.1:20618-33195 GCA_026546915.1 Sylvicola fuscatus
AAATTATTTAAATATGCTAATGTCAATGAAAATGCCAAAAAGTGGCGTTTTTAAATAATAAATGATGAACTAGTCAGAATAACAAAAAAAAAGAAAACTTATTCAAATCAAACGAAACTTGTAGATTTGATTTTGCAACTTTTTCGTCAAATATTACATTGCATTTGTACAAATAAAATATCGCTTTATAACAGTTATAGCAAATTGAGCACGAAGTGCAAAATTTTGAAGGGAATATTGGAAAATTGCACGATACGGCTAAGGCATAAACAGGGTTGAAGCGAGTCATATTCTGAGACGGAACTTGCAAATACCCAAAGTTATTACCGTTTCGTCTGGGTGTTGGGAGAGGGTGTACTTTGCAGCGCGCGGTAACGTCCTTTTTACGTGGCGCCTTATTTGCTTATCAAATAAACACGCCATTCACCTGAAATCAACCACCCACTCCAGCGTCTCTACAGTCACATCGCCGCCCGTCTCACCTTTAAACAATTTTATGTGTTTATTTCTCTAAATTTTTATTGCTTTCTCGTGACACAATTTCTCGCCTTCAATTTGACTCTGTGCGCTCTTAACTACAGCACTGAATGCACTTTGGCGTTTATTTTTAGTGCCATTTTCGTCCTTCCACACAGCAACAAAGTCAGTATTTATTTTGCACCTTCTAAACAGCTTCTTTCATGGCTTTTAATTTCCGAGCTAGTTTTCAATACAATTTTATTAATAAACTGACATGTTTTATACGCGAATATGCATTATGTACTATCGCAGAACGTCGCTTCCGCTTCGCCGCACTCCAGTCTTCCACAAACCCTTAACACCAAAGAAATGTAATCGGGCTCCGCTCCAAACTTCCATTTTCGGTCGATTTTTAGCATCTGCCTTTTTGCTCGTACTCCAGTTAAGCAAAAACAGCTTAATTTGATTTTTACAAGCCAAAATACTTTGTATTTTCACTACCAAATCGGCGGAATTGGTCAATAAATGACTAGGCTGTTTCTTCCTTTTCCTTTTTTTTTTTTATTTTGGATACTCCATGTGTACCGTTTTTCTACAGCTTCGCTCTTTTTTTTTTTGCTCCATTTTTGGTATGGAATCAAATTGCCCACACAACAAGGGAAGCAGCAACAACAGACCATAATAAAAATAAATAGAATAAAAAAAGAAGGACATTCAATAAATGTAACACAAAATGCCCGAGAAAAATGCCCGTACGTGACTCATTCAGAGACCAGACCGACAGTAATGTCTATGGCAGTGAGTGTGAGAGAAAGAGAGGGGGTGGGAGGTTGGAGAAGTGATGGTGGTGGTCCAGTGCAGATATGAGTCGCAAAAAGGATCAACCATAATAATGTCGATCTGTATCCATGCTGCTGCTACCACCACCGCCATCATGTGACTGTATTTGTGCACACACAAATGAAAGATAAAACGGACGCGTTAGGAGAAAAAAAAAAAGAGTGAACCCCTCAAGAAAGTAGTAAAAATCTGTGCAATTCTATTTCAATTTGAAAAGGACATTTTTCATTTATGTATATGTGCACATGATATGTCGGGATGTGTTTACACCTTCTAAGCGTGTGTGAGTGCCGCCGACTGACGCGCTGTTCACATTTCTGTTGGCCGCATATCCTTTCATTGTGCGATAATATTGCCATGTCCTCTTGTGTGCATGGGTTATCGTCCGTTCGGCTGAAATGTCGCCACAGTGTCCCTTTTTATGCTGCCTTTTTGTTGTTATTGTTGTTGTCGCCGATTCCCTTTTCTGATTTTATTATTCCATTATATTTCGCCGAGACGATAATCTTCACATGCAGACAACAAATTGCACGCAGCACAAATATGTTTCTACTCGCCTCCTCTATATGTATTATGTATATAGGCGAAGGAATTAATGTCCGCCGCCAATAAAATATTTACTTGCTAGAAAAATCGTTGGACATAAAGCGGCAAAAGCTGTAAAATGCCGCTTGTATATTTGAATATCCTTTTTGTGCTTATGTACTTGGCATTAAAAGCAAAGCCACATATTTTTGACAACAGAAAATTCGCTGTGATCTGGCTTGTACGCGGCGAGTCACAACGTCCCACAGATGGGTGGAAATAAGAGAACTGGAACAGTCGACAGCGTCTCATTTCCCATTTACAAAATTTCCCCATATATTTTATTTAAAGTCTTCCCTATAGCAATCAACGGCTGATCCGCTTCCAAGAGCAGAGTTCTACTTTCAACCATGTCGTGTGACTCTAGTTATTCTCGTTTAATTCGCAGCTGACCTCCTTCGGTAACCTTAGCACTCATTTTATGCTGGCTGATGGCTGTTATGAAGAGTGGTGAGTGGTGGGCTGTGCTGACTACACATATTCGTCGACTGCACGAGACCTCTTTTCATAACATGTAGAAAGTTATGAAGTATAGAATGTCCCATACACAACTACGTAAACATTGTCTATACTTGCATTTATGTCAAAGTGGAATCCATTTCAATGGACGGAACTTCTAAGAAGATTTTAGATTGCCCAGTGATGAAGAAGAGTGACGTTGCGATACAGCAGAGGAAAAAAAATTGATGATCTAATTGAGTGATTAATTAATTTGTCAGTTCACTTGACTGACGCGTCGCTTTATTTTTGACATGTCTTAATTAAATTGACGCTGTACTCGTATACATGGACAGAGATGAAGTTTTGGAAGCGGATGGTTGGGGTGTTCAATGTGATTAGCCGCAATGAAACGTGCACAAAAAGTTAGAAAGGCGAGAAAACGTAATTAAACGGAGTTGGCAAATGAATATAGCGACAAAAAAACAGTTTCATATGGCAGCGAATTGATTTGAGAAAGGTGTTCTACAATTAAGTTTTAACAAATGACAACAAACTAATTATTAGCAAAGAAACAATCGGTATCAGAATTTAGTTTTATACATTTTATGGAGAAATTCTTAAACAATCAAAATATAATTTCGAAAATCATCAAAATTGCTAAATTTCGTTAATAAAATAATAAGTCAATTTAATTAAATAAGTTACATATTACACGTAATAAAATCAAGTCTTTTACGGTCACTCGTCTTAAAGAAGGGGAACAATGAGCTACCATTTTCCCCTTTGACAAGAATAATTTCAGCTGTTTTTTGAATATCTTGTTTTCAGAATATGATAATTTGTTTAACGAAAGTTTTTAACAAAGAACAATAGTTTTCTGTTATCTAGTTAAATAGTAAAATGTTAATTTGTTTACAAAATTGAATCTCTTTAACATTCGTTGTTGCGTAAAATCATAATTCAACAAAACATCTTCTAGAAATTTTCGCATTTTCAGACACCCCAAATTTACATCAGAAAATACATTACACGTTTACGTACTCGCATCCACCAATTTAAAACGAAAACCACATGTCTGCTCATGTACATTGATGCAACAATTTACAGGTGCTAATGTTGTCTTAACTTACCACCGCCCCACCTTAACAATGTAGATGGTAGATATTACTCGTGGCAGACAAACACATGCACGTATGCACTGTAAATCACAAGCTAAGATAGAAAGTGGACAAAGCGCATGCGCTCACTTGTTTGCCGGCGTTTTGTAAGCAACGCCGAAAGGCACCCATATATTCAAGCAAACTGACACAAACGTAAATATCGCGCGCATCATCAGCGACATCCGAAGGGGTGGCTCGAAAGCTATTTCAGGGGATGAAATGGCTGCATCTGTATTACCGACTCAGCTCACATGAGCTACAGTTACACGTTATCCTCGAACGTATGCTGCAAAGAACGTTGCGATGTGGCAAATGCCAAGCATCGAGTAGGGATTGCGCGTCGCCCATACAAGCCACAAGCGTCAAAGCTCTACGCTTCAGTCTTTAGCCCAATTCAGTTCATGTTGAACAGTTCACGTGAGTTGTTCAGTCGATATATCAATTTGGTCGTTGGAAGTCAGGAAGTGACTACAGTACGTCGCGAAACTCATAACGATTCATCAGCCGATGTGCTGCGATTACCTCTAATGAATTAGTGAACTGTGTGATTATTGAAATAAATTAGCGGATTTAAAGTGATAATGTGCCACAGGTTTAATGAATTTTGTTGTAGTCAAAAGTACGTGTGAATTAAATTTGAACTGATTCTGTGTGAAAACAAAACAAACCAAAAAAAAATCTGTGAAAAGTGGGAATTAACTAATGGTTTTATGCAAATAAAGGAGCATAATTGCCGAATGGAATATTGGAGCTCTTTACCGAATTAGTACAACGTGCACTCCTGACAACAAAAGGGATTTTTTTTTTCTGCTGGCTGTGAAATGAAACGTAAAATTCACAGTAAAAAAGACTTGTAAGTGTGTCAAGTGGATGAATACACATGATTTACCGTTCCCTCCTCTTAATGGGTTCATTTTTGTAATTAACGAAATATTACTGCCCGGATAATTAAGCGGCAAATTTAATTATACAGATTCCGCATTCATTGGTGCCATACATCATGCTACGTGAACAGCATTATGTGTACGATGTATACGGTACGCGCGCGGCCTTAATTATTAACATTCCAACCCCCCACCAAATGCGTTAATGGTGCAAACTATGAATTTTCGTGTCCTCCGACGCCAGTAAATCTCGTCAACATCAGTCATTCATCATAAATTGCATGTTTAAATAAATAGCCATAATGTTGTGATTATCCATGCTACATTTACCTAACAATTTAATCTTCATCTCTATAGGTTTCAATTACTAATTGACATTCAATTAGCAGACAATTTCCTTTCTTGTCGGTGAATGCATGGCAAAGGAAATGTATAAAACTGCTGAGCTGTTCACTTTTTCACCATCTCACTTTCCACTTGTTCGCGCCCCTTTATCGCTATTGACACCTCCTCGGCCGTCGCTGGCGGCATTACAAAGTCTTCCCTTTGCTGAACGCGGCGGGTGTGCTGTAAACGCTATTAATAGTCCAGATACGCGTGCTGTAAAGTGGCCGGCTGTCTGCAGGCATCACACCATCCTGATTTCTATCCGTGCGACATGCTTGCACACCTAAATCCGTAGCTGGCCAGTCAAAGGATGAAATTGAAATGAAGTGGATAAGGGCAGCCAAATGCTCAACATAAAAAATGTGTACGAAGAGAAATAGGTGACAAGGATGGATGAAAGTTCAATGAGGGTGAGGATTTCCGGAGAGATTCCGAGTACACAAGATGTGATACTTTGTTGTAAATAACTTTAACAAGGATCCTGCCCATATCAGAGTGACACACAAAGGCTTAGTGTTGGTATATAGTGAAAGCAATAGAAATTAATGCAAATGAATACCTTTGGATAGATGCAAAGGCACAACTTTTGGTGTCACCTTTTTGCAGTCAAAGAGAATGGATGGAGATACGTTGATTGATATAATCGCAAGTCAATCACTTTGCTCTTGCCATCTTCTGTACGTCAGAAAGCTAAGGGGGAGTCGGGGCTATAATTCATTAAAAATTCCATAAATATTTAATATAAACGGCAAATCTGAGACTTGTGTGTCCTTTTTATTGAATGTAGGCGCCTTTGTTCATTTTGACAATGTACAATGTACACATTTACTGATGTAAAAAAAGCATTCATATAAGAATCATGTACATTGTACTCATTTGTTTATCCACCACTCAATCTCAATGTGTCCATCAGTATCAATTTGGTTCCATTTATTTACACAGTTCAATAAAAATACAGAAAGAAATATGAATTACCTCGCGCGAAGACGTCGCTGCCGCGCTACGCCTACTTCTAGATTAATAAAATATTTAAATGAGCCTCGATGTCAATATGTCATATTTACTTTACCGTTCATGTAAAATATTTCGTTTTTTTTTCACATGAACACAACAACTCGCCCATTTTTGACCCTGTCGATTATTTAACTATAATTTTACCTTTACTAATAACAGAATCGAAATGATTGTTATGAGCACAATTTATTAATATTACAGGCAATATTTGGTAACTTCATTAAATTCGGTTTATTATTGCCTGAAGTTTGTAAGTTGTGAAAAGTGGATTAGAATATACTTTTATCACACATTTGCTGCTGCTAATTGAACTGTTAGGTATTTACTAGTTTATAAGAAAATCATATACGTAAAATAACAGTAGTAATTTTATATTTTCTACAAGACAAATATTATAAAATGAAGTTGGTGTAATTGAATTAAAATATATCATTTGGTTTTTGAGAAAGAAATTCGTTTCTAATTACAAACATTCTATAAGACCCTAAACCATATCTTTTCTAGTTTTCTAGAAAATATGTGTTTTTTAATCTAATAAAATATTTGTAATTATAAGTAAACAAATTTGATTGAAAAATTTAATGGTTTTCGAAATAAAATAAAAAAGTTGATATTTGAAAATTTTGGATGATTTAGCAAATTTTTTTCAGGTCATAGACCTTACAATAATTAAGAAATTAGGTAGAATAAAATATGGTGAAAAAACATTCAAATTCGTTAAAGTTTTTTGCAAAGTAGAAGAGAACAATTTAATGTTTATTTAACTATTGTGAGCTCATAGTTTGCATAGTTTTGAATGTTGAAATGAAAATATTTGGTTGAGGTATTTCAATTCTAAAAAATTAAATTACAGAACAAGATATTTTTTTAAAATTTAATAAGTGTTGCAACAGTATGAACATTTTTTTAAATTTACCTCAAGTTACCACAAAAGCTGAGTGTGGCTACCATAAACCGGACATCTTAAATTAATCATTGAAGAAATTATTTGAAGTTGATATTCCATGAACCGAATGCTCGTTCAAAAGACGCCTAATTATTAATTTATAATTGCATATCGCGCATTTCAAGCAATGCCTAATTTATGTTTCATATAGTCCACAGACTCAACTGTGTGTGGCCAAAAGTCAAAAATCACATTCATTCCCGTCGAACAAGAGTACCTTGCTACCGAAGACAACCGCCTGACATTAGGCTTATAAAATATAAATTGGGCCTGGAAAGAACTTTGTACAAATTCATGAATCATTTAAACTCCCATTTGGCGTATATTTAACCACACCAACAGAAAGGGTTACCGAAATTTAAGCTAAATTGTTGTAGCTTAATTTTTTCTCGTTCTGCTGTAATTTCGAATGTATTATTCAACACTCATTACAATCACACGTCCGAATAGTAACAACTGTAGCAGGGACAAAATTTCACATGATTTAAGGTAATAATTGACAGAATTTCCGGATAGTCCGTTAAATTATTCCACTTTGCAAACATTGGCATTGGAGTCAACACAGATAACTCCTCGTTTGCCCGACGTTAGTAGATTACACTGAAATATTCAATCAAATGCCAAATATTTAATAAGCCCGTTTCACTTTACCCGATTCCACGACTTCCTTGTACAATGTACAATGCCAGAGAGGCTGAGCGTGAAACTGTTACCATACAGAAAACATATTTCTCATGTACTAATGTGCAGAATGGTGGCGACAAAGAAATCCCAACCAAAATGATAGGCGAATAATTTAAATATACGAATATATATACTGAGGGCACGTCAAGGCATAAGTAAAATGAATATTGATAGACGTACGAAACCGTGAAGTTGCTATCATCCCTCGACGCCCCTGCACTTGCTGTTGGCTCTGACTTGTGACTCGTGTCGCAGAGCGTCATTTCGTGTATCGGAGGCGCGTGGCAGGCCCATGTAGTTGTACGTCTTCCGTCGTTTCCAACATTTGATGAAGATTGTGCCTGGGTTGCGTGCCCGAATTTTTCGCAAACAATTTAATTTGATTTGTTTATATGCGTTTTATTTTTTTTTTGTTTTGTTGTTTCATTGTGTTTAGGTCTTGTTTTTCGGTTGCCGATTTTGTTTTACACAAATCTCACGAAATTGATTTATTTCCGCATGGGAATGTTGGTCACTAATTCCATGATGTGGAAGTGTTTCGCGTGTAATGGCTCCAAACATTTAAATTCGATGTCAGCCATAAATTCAATTTGTGAATTTATAATGCCATTATATGCCACAGTAAAAAGCTCAAAACTCCGAAAATGTGTCAAAATGAAGCGGAATAACGACAGAGTGACATTATTGGAAACTAAGCATATTTAATGGAATGCTAGATCGGCTGTCTCGGCGTGAAAAGTAAATTAATTGAGTTTTTGACCTCAAATTCATATTTCGACAGAAATATATGAGAAAATTAATCACTCATGTGTACTAGAACTCCTTAAATTGACTGTTAACCGATGTTGAAGTAGATTTAAAGCATTTAAATTACAATTTCTTTTCCTGATTTTAGCTTATCCATAGATTAATCAATCAATTTGTTTGTTCACATTCTATTGCAGCTGCGTCTCATCCTGCAGATCCCATGGTTTTCAGCGAAACACAACAGCTACAATATCATAAGCATCTCAAGAGAAGCTTGAAACCCGGATAAGGTTTCACACAGCACATAAAGCAAGCTTCCAGACAAGAGATTAAAATCCATCAGGGATACAACATCATACGTTTCAAGTTGGACAACAGCAAGACAACACCAGCCAACAAAGAAAAAAGAGAGAGATCAGTTCAAAGTAAAGCGCATGCAAAAAGACGGGATTACATAAAACTGTGCAACCGCAACGGAAAAGTGTTTAGTGACGTTCACTTCACCTACAAGCAAACATTAAAGTGCATATTGTACCGTGTAAATTTATTTTCGTGCTTAGCTCTGGATTCTTTTTTTGTTTGATCAGTGTGTCCTTTCTCGTGTTCCATAAAACCACCCGACCCACCTGCTCACCAACCTAAAGTTGAGCTTTTCTTTTGTGATGTTTAATATTGTAACTCTTGTGATGGAATCCACCATACGGGGGTCATAATCCAGGCCGTTGCATACAATTTGAACAGCGTATTTATACAACAAACGCAAAGGCAGCTGCATAGAAACTCCGGCCGTGTGTGGAACAGTGTACTCGTTGTTGAGTTGTGCAAGATAAATTGGTTGCATAAGTGGTGCCAAATTGCAAGCATATAGTGAGTTATATAACAATAGATTAAGTGCATTCCTGTGCCACCATCAATAACGTTGCAATTAACACACTCATCACATAATGGATATCAATCTAACGCTGATAATTGCACTTGCGTCTGCCATTGGTAAGTCATTTTCAATATATGTACATGTATGTAGAATCAAAGAATGCAGCAGTCGAGATGATAGCCATTCACTCATTTGGCTGCAGCCAAAATGCTATACATTGAATCGTTTATGTGGTTTGAATGTAGATGCATCGGACTGATAAATAATGGAAGCTCTATGTCATGGTGATGACTCTTAGGAAGCTTAATGAAATTTCTGAATTTAAATCATTTTGCTTAATTAAGATACACGAATAATTATTCTGTAAGATAAAGTTCTCAAAGCATTTTCGGTTACGTAGAATGTTCATTAATTACTGTTTAAGAAGTTTTATAATATTTAAGAAGCGGTAAGAAGAGTTTCTAACGTCGTTAAATCCTAAAAGAAGTTTATTTTTTAAAGGATATGCAGGAGCTGAAACTATTTATTGAACTCAAACAACTAGCAGCATACCTACGAGTAAATTAATTATTGAGCACAAATATTTGGTGCATGCGAGCTTCCTGCAGGATATTCCACATGTTTGCTAATTAAGTTAGAATATGTTTGCCTGTAGGTTAAATTACTTACTTAATGTTTGTAGTGTTTTAAAGTAAACAAAATTGAGCGATTTTTGTTTTATGCTTTGAAATCGGTATACAATATAACAGCCAAATGCACAGTTGAGACTCATTTACTCACCCAATTTTATGTTTACCCAAATACTTCTAGCATTTTGACGTTCTTGTGCACATTAAATCATAGATAACTTTGTAACACTTTTGTTAAACAAAAGTTTCTGGGAAGTCACTTTTACTGAAATTCCGTTTCATGACTTTGCTTTCTTTCGGAACATTCAAGACAACTTCATAAACTTATTAACTGTTTCGTGAGAAACTAGAGACAAATTACTGAGAAAAGTTCTTAAACAACCAAAAAAAAAATCTTTCGATAAATTTTTCAATTTCGGACATTATTGAGTGTTATGCAAATTTTAAAATTCTTCTTCTATTTAAACCAATTTGCAGAAATTCCTTCGTTCTAATTGAAAGCAAAATTAAGTAATAAGAAAAAACTAAAAGTAAGTAACTGAAGCGAAATGCTTAGGTGCTTACAAAAGTTCCAGTTAACTATAAAAAATTCTCCCAACCTTGTTTACATAGGTTTCGAATGCAAAAAAAGGATTCTAAGGAAAATTAGACTTTATCTGCACAAATCTGCTAAAATAAATTGTTCAAAATGCTTATGGAGTGTACCATAAATGTGAAAGTTTTATTTGCTTTCCAGAACTTAGTAAATAATTTTAAAATATGAAACATTTCGATAATTATAATTTCAATTAATTTTATTTAATTTTGGTGCACAAATAACGCAATTTAATATTATCATTTTAAGTTAAAACCAACAAAAAATTGCAGTTTCGCGTGGAATTATTGAAGTTTGTATAATATATTCAAAATGTTAATTTGAATTTAATTAAAAAATGATTGCTTTTATTTTTTTTTTTGCATAACTAGAAAACTACAAATACAAAATCATTTAAATGATTAGTTCGCAAAAACTTATGATAGATTTAAAAACCCAAAAGTTTATAAAAAAAATTTCTATATGATGTTAATGAAGCGATTCTACCTGAAGAACCTAAACAATTCGAAAACAATCTAGAAAAATGAATCGAAAAAGAAAAACCAGCGGAAAATAAAAATGCACACACGTAAATAAATGTGGTAAAATTTAACCCTTGCCATATTTTTCATTTCCCCATTTGAATAGCTTTTACGAATAGCCCACAATTCATTCGAGAAGCTCCTTTGCATTCTCGTACACAGACTCCCGAATTGTTTCACACACCCACATCGAAATAATAAAGCAGCGTTTATATTAAACGTGCACATATATGTAAATTACATACATCATGCGGGCAACGAGGAGGTTGGTTTTTGGGGTCCACTCATTGATCACAGAATACAAATATATTCCCTGTATGCAAACCACCGCCGCCAACAATACTGAAATGAAGGACTTCTGAAAAGAATATGGCAAAAGGTTATTCTCCAGTGAGAGAGTACTCCTTTATTTATCCTCCTTTGTTTCCATCCATTCATTTAGACTATTTGTTTCATTTTGTGCAAAGCTTTTGGACTGCGTATGAAACACACACATCTGCCTGGATCTGGGCTGAAGATGGACATCAAACTTAATAACAGTACAAAACAGAGCCTCATCTACCAGCTGAAAGTGTTATTTATTTCGTTAGACTCTCGACTGGGGAGAATAAAAATTGCTGCCATAATCCATTCGAGTTATATACATTGGGGCTGGGGTGTGGGCCAACGGCGCCAAAGTGGACACACTGGACGCGTGCAGAGATATTTATTTAAGATCACTGGCTAAATGCGAGGCTCGCCGTTACAGGGCCTGGCTCCTCCTTACAATAAAACACAACTCACCGATTCCTATTATTACACTTTGGGCTGTTGTTTGCCTTTTATCTGGCCCACGAGTATTATTTGCATTTAATTGCCTTTAACACGCACGCACAAACACTTAAGACAAACTTGTCGCTGTTTGTCCGTTACCGATACTTTAACACGCTGCAGCTAAGGCATTTTGTTACACTTGATCATTTTGTTGGTTCCTTCTTCCTTTTATATCAAAAAGCCATTAAACGGAACATTAAGCTCCATGTTTGTACCTCCCTTGCAGACTTTCGCTGTGCCACTTTTTGCGCTTTTTCGCTGGAATTCACACATTGCGACGATTTTAAATCAGAAATCGTATTGTTAGCATTTTAGTATTATCTCGTAGTTTGCTCACATATTTTCCCGGTGCGACAACAACAACAACAACAATAAAAAAAGCCACCCCTTTGTGGCATTTAAATTATGACGCGCGATTGCTCTTTCACCTTTTAGGTTCATTTTATGAATGTCGATTTCAGTATGTCGATAAGCCTGAGGGAATCAATTCGTCGTTATTATCCTCTGTACTACTTTATTTGTGATTTTTGCTTTGTTTGTGATTTATGAAGTGTACTAAAAAATTAAACTCATTTTACCAACCAAAAAAGGTGGACGGTGTTCCAAAGTTCTAAAACAGATTCTCATTACAAGGAGAGCTCCTGAATATTGTAAAACTTAGTAATTATTTTCACAGATACGAAGATGGAAAATATTTGTTGGTCAAAATTCGAAATGTTCATTCTCAGAATGGTTAGTACCTTCAGGATGTTATTATAACAAAACAAAAAGCAATTTAGATGCACATTCGAACTTTAAAGTTGTGCCGTATGCAAAGTATCGTGTGGCTTTCAGTGCCATGCAGTTTTATTGCATTGCCCCAACAGTAAACAATAACCAATAACCATGCATATCGATTTGTTGAATATGATTTTGGGCATGTTTGGCAAAACTTCAGAATTTGAATTGTGGCAATTTTTTTGTTCTGTTATTTAATGATAATCTGAAACAATCGGTAT
>JANSTS010000706.1:4798-29553 GCA_026546915.1 Sylvicola fuscatus
TTATACATTATAGGGTCCGCCAGGAGATGGTCGTTTTCTATTATTTTTAATATTATTCATATTAATTAATAAACAACTTTTTAGTGACCACAGATCTCATAAATAATACAACTTTTACTTTTTGAATTTCAAAAATTAAATCTTATAAGAAATTATAAATAGCATACTTTTGAATTCATATTAAAAGTTCACACTAGACAATAATCTCTATTGAAATTTGACTCATTATCTTTTTCAGAGTTGCTATTAAGGGCATCATTAAGAATCAGAACATTGTGTATTTAAATTTATTATGCGGTTAAATATAGAAACAACATATTGTGTCCAAACAAAACTTCCAAAGGCCAAACAATGACTGCCGTCAACCGACTGAGGTGAACAGTGGTTTTGTGTCACGTGACCTAACTGACCCCTTCACCCCAATATGAATGTTTGATGCCTTGCACAATCCCCATGGAAAGCAAAGCTACAAAGTGTCGCACTCGGAATAACAAGGTTCATTTTTCCGTACCAACTACCAGCTATCTGGATGCTGGACACACGACGAACAAAAGCGCATATGCAAAATGACAGCCAATTTATATACGACGGACGTGTCGTACAGTTTCTAGGTATAAGTGACCAGTCAGTTGGGAAAAAGAAAGTGGAATGAGGCGACAAAGTTATACCGAATTAAACAATACATAACGCAGAAGAGAGTCACAGGTCATTGGTCTTTGCACCCTTTGTTAGCAGAGACTCAAGGATCTAGGGATTTGTCGGACGAGTACACGTATAACATGGATAAAATAGCCTATTGATGTTCAATTGGGACAATTCAAATGGGATCACAGCAGAAAACGAAACCCACGGCCGATCTCCTAAAACCAAATGCGAATCCCATTTGTTTGGCAGAAAATTCGATTTGCTATGATTTCTGAAAATAATAGATTTCATTGAAATATCAATATCAATTACCTGCAAAGCTGACATCCATCGATCGTTTATTTTCCTAAACCGCACAACATTCAACCATCCAGCGATAAATATAGGATTTTGTTATAATTTGAAGGACTGCGACACGCCGTTAAAAATTGTTCCCTATCATGCAATGGGCGGAACATTTGGTGATGGTGAGTTGTTGCCACATTTTGTTGTCGACATAGTTATGTACATTTCTGCACTTCTCACTTTGAACGGTGAGGGTTGGGGATACTGGGGAGGGATGTTTGGATAGGAAATCAAATTAAAACCTTTCTAGTGACTGTATTACTTTGGAGAGGCCATAACAAGGTACGTACATCCTAGCTAAATATACGTACATGTTGTTCCAAATCGCAGACGTCTAGTATCCATTGACAGATGTAGCGATGAGCGGTTCCAGAGTGGCGAGAAGTACGCAAGCGCTGATATAACGAACAGAAGTTTAAGAGAAAATTTAGTTGATGAAGTTATATATGCTTTAAAGATTGTGAGCCGAAAAAATATTACGAGGGACGTCTTAAATGTTTAGTCCCAATAATTCAATCTGTAATTTTTTTCAAAATTCAACAAAAATTATGAAAGCTTCAGGGATCTGGATAGGATTTTTATATTTGGTTGGTAAAAAAAGTTCCACATAATTTACAAAAAATTGTCTACGTTAACGTGAAGCGAATCACAACATTTATCACAGCTCCATTCACTCTTTGCGCATTGGTTGCTTCTGCGCAGTAAGACAGTAGTCGCATAGAAAAGCTTCCACATTTATAAATACGGATGGCAAAGAGAATTTGAAATGGTAGCTCTCGCGAAACTGTCTACCCAACCACACGTCGAGTAGGTTGCAGGCGCTTCAGTTGTGAGAACCATAAGCTTACATGCTTCATTTCATCCGTTTTATCCACGGATTAAAAGTTATAAAAAATTGTTTGTGAACTTTGGGTGCAGTGAAAACAATGTGAGATGTGTGAAAATCATTTGCTTCATCGATTAGACAAATCCTAAATACATGATACAAGTGACCTAAGGAGAGCACATGCATATTAAGGTCATGCAAGAGGAGAGTTTATTGTGACACATTAAAAATGATAAGCTTCACCGAAAGCTCTAGTGTGTGTGCTCTGTAAAAATTAAATAAAAGCAAAGAAGCATGAGCTTCCGGAAATAGTTTTAGGAAGTAATTGAATTTACTGCGTTCACAATTTATAAATTGAATGTGTCAGATTGGAGCCACCCAAATTCTGGGAGAATTCCCATGTGCAACAAAGTTCGCGTCAACTCGGACGCTGTCATAAGTTTTGCAGCGGCATAAAAGTTAAATCAAAGTGAAAACTTAACAGACAGAAGCTGCATAAACAAAAAAATAATTCTTTTATTGTGAAGAACATATCTTGGATCCATTTGTTCTTGTATTAGTTAAATTATTGCAACTGAGGTAAGTTCACAGCGACTATTAAAAATACAATCTTTCATCGAAAACTTATTAGCACAATTAGTCCTTCCCCTCCTTCGAATGTGCACCATCGCGCATCATCATGTGTTATAGAATTATTGTGTTGTCATGTGAGCGATCGGCATGTTCTCCCATTGCAACTGTCGCGTGGGTATACATAATAACGTCTCGAACACTGTCTTTTGTGAATAGTGAATACTCTGATCATCATTGGAAAACTTGGAAAACTTGGAAAACACCGTAATGCAACGGCCTATCGCCTACACCTGCTGTTAAACGGCGTGCGAAGATGTTGCCGCATGATTGCCAATTTGCCAGCACAGGTTGCGTAAATCGTTCGGTGTGGGCTAATCCTGACGGAATGTTTGCTGCATGTGCACATTTAGTAAGGCTATTAAGTATATGGTTTGATGCATATAGGGAATTTAGGGATTAGGCCGTTGATGATTGAAAATGGAAACTTAAAAATCCGCCTTGATTTTATAAACTTACCCATTGTTTAGTCTTGGGTTCAACATTACCGTTTTAATGAGACTGTATCGTATTGTTATTGTAATTCAAAATCCTTGCAATAACATCTGAGTAAATTACTTCAAAACATCGAATCATAAATCCTTTCTGTGATTTCTTGTTCAATAAGGATTACATTTTTAAATCAATGCAATTTTTTAACATTCTAATCATTTTATTGTTGTCATATTAAGTTATAATTAAAAGTTAAAACTATTAAATAATTAATAGTTTTAATCCTTAGAAATTTCAACACCAAAACAGAAATAGTTTTATTTAGAACTTTTTATTCAAATTACAGTAAAACGTTTCTTGTTCTTAACATGGGAGAAAATATTGTCGTTAAAATTATATTTGTTGTTCAAGTAATTTCCTCTTGTTAGTTGTTTCATTTTTTTTTTATCGATCAGAAGCTTGTTTACATCCACGAAAACGTGGTGATTGTAGTTCAATAAAAAGAAAACGATAAAACTTTTGTACAGTTTTCATGTTTGTGCTTCAGAGGTAATGTTGAAATTATGCTCAACATAACACGAAGGTAAAATAAACACTTCGCGTTTGCATAAATTTTATTTTCGCCAGTCTTTTATTTGAACTAGTTTTTAACGGGAATCACGAGTCACGATTCCGAGTCCTTGCATACAGATTTTTTTGATGTTACATCAATATGTTAGCGATATTTTCAGGATATGATTAAATTGAATAGTACATTTATAATGGCATCATTTTATGATCCTAATATGTGCAAGTAGCGTTCTGTATATGTATAATGTACATGTTTACATTTGTCGTTGTTCACTTAAAATATTTCAATCAATCTTTCGAGCTTATTTAAGTCTCAAGTATAACTTACATTGGAATACTGAATAAAAAGTTTATAAATTATAATATATTTTTTAACCACTTCTACCGTTTTAACCAATTCAGCTTCAAAATTTGTATTTATGTACTCTCACAAACAACTTCTTCCATTAAACCTGAATTCAACGAATCTGGCAACAATTATATAAAATAAGATTACTTCAAGCAGCACTCCAGACAAACACTTTAAGCACTTTAGAAGTATTATAACAATATCCAGGGGAAAGTAACCTGGAAATGAAAAGTCGGTAGCTTTTAGAGTTGCGATGACCTTCTCAAATTTGCAGTTGTTCTATGACAAGGGTTTCTCTATGATATATGTACCATAATTTTCACATCCTTAGTCTTGAATCAACACAACAAATATAAATATTTGAACTTTAATAACTTCAAGATACAACTAAAGTTACAATTGAATTGTCTACAGTTCGACACAAAACAAGTTTGAGTTGATACTGGGACAATTTAATAAAGATTTGTGCGAAATCTTTGAGGATCGCTGCAGGGTGGTAGGTTCAAATCTGTGAATATAGGCATGCTGCGATTGTATTTTTTTTTTATGTAACATATCATAATTCAAAACATCTGGTGCTCCATTGACGACGACTTTGTATGTGGCTTAATCAAACGTATAAATTCTGCATCCGTTTGAGCATTGCTTTTCACAATCGGCGTTTCATATTATTTTAATGTTTGTTTGGAGCGATGTATTCTTTTGAAGAATTCAGAATACACAAAACGAAACGCCGAAATATATTTGTTCTTACATATGTGACTTTGCAAGTCGTGCTCGCTTGTGTTTATTTTCTGCACACTTATTCGTTTCAGAAGAGCATCTAAAAAAAACTCATATGCGAGTTTTAAATGAAACCACAGCACAAAGCAAAAATATTTATTTTAAAAATAATGAATCGAGAGAATTAAACCTATATATAAATGAATTCTCATTTGTATGGAAAACTCCGATTTGAATTTTAAAATTCGACAAAAAATTGCATTTCAAATTGATAATCATTTCCGTCGCCGTCAATATTTAATAGGTCACAATTATTTGATACAATTTTAATAATTAAAAAATGTTCATCAAGCTTCCCATCGCTGATTTCGTGTGCTAATTGTGATGCATTGTGAATTGTGCATTTCGCAGTCCGCACTGTCAAATGCGCATACGTGCATTGTGCAAGAGTAGATAATTCATTAATTGAAATACAAATATAGATTCACACGGAAAAAAAGACACACAAGTTCCTTTAGAAGCGCGTAAAATCCGTTTGAATTGGTTCTTTTATAAATAATTATCGAGCAATGTTTTAATTGAATTTGGAAAACCGATTGTTTTTGCGTATAAATCAGAATTTTCAATTTTCTTTGATATGTGCAAACACAATGAAAAGTTGAAACTAAGTGAAGTTACATACATTTAACATAAAAAATACTTTTTATTCATCTGTAGTATGGACTTTAATCGCTTAAAGTGTCTTTAATTCTATGAAAATCTATTGTATCTATTTCTATAAAATAAAACTCTTATCATATCGAAAATTGCACAAATATTGATTGAACGTTTAAAGTTTAAACTTCTGCACTGATAAGTTTTCGATCAGCTTACTTGTGTAAAGTTTCTTCAAATCAATCAGTTTCCATCCACTGTTTTTGGTGAGTTAATTTGAAATAAAAATACCTTAGCCAAGTGAAAGACGTTGCACTAAGCTGGTGAGGAGCTGGTGTGTATCTCACCTCTATCAATGTTAAACACATAGTTTGGTCGATTTCAAAGAATTTCATTTTGCACCCACAAAGCTTAACGAGAAGAAAGCGTTCGCTGGAAATTTATTCGCTTCAGTTATAAAAGCAAAACGATTTATTTTTCAATTCCATATAATCCATATTTGTCTAGAATATACATTTGTTGCACTCTTATCCACACCATCTTGACTCAAGTGACTTTCTATTAAAACATACAAAATGGCATTTGTTCTATTCAGAAATGGTTTTAGATACAATCTTGACTAGAGAGGTTACGTGAATCTTGTGATCGCAAAACTTAAGAAACACATAAAATAAATAAAACTTACGAGTTACGGTAGGAAGAACTGGTGCAATGCTAAAATTGAATAGTATATGAAACAAACTCGTCAATATCAATAAAAAAGGAGAAATAATTTAATTTTACCACTATTTTTTTTATTATTCACTACCTAATGCAAGAAGGTAAAATCTGCCCGAAAGACCGTTCATGTCGTTTTTAATAGGCAGTGGATGTTTCATGTTTCCACATCATTAGAATTTTTTTTGTTACAAAGTCGATTTACAAGATAACATATACTTTCGTTCTTTCTTTTATACGGAAACAGAAAAGAAAATCCTGCGGTTCATGTAAGACAAGTGTGCTAAATGTAAGAAGCTTTAAAGCACTTAATTGTACTCAAATTAGAGAAACATACACCCTCTTGTTGATGTTTTCGATTAAATGCACCATGTAAAACCACATATTTGCGGCGCTGAGTATTGATACTTGAGAGCAAACAAGAAGTTGTTTATTGTTGATTAGAAGACGTGCATTTGCATGCAGATTCTGACAAATGCATGAAATGTTCTTGTAGCAACCCAAATACAAGTCAAGATATTTCACTCAGATAAATCATACGTTTACTTCACGCTAAATTCCAATTTAAAAAAACATTTGCATAATAGATCCCTCTGCAGCACAGGGAAATAAGTATACCGTGTACATTCAAGATATTTCCTGAAACACGATGCAATTTCTTATCGATTTGATGCAATAATTAATTCGTGTGTGTGTGTGTGTGTGTGTGTTCATCATCTGTGGCGCGCTTAAATCTGAACTGCCACATCTAGAGGCTGGCTAGCATTCCCTCTCAACGCACAAACATTATCGTTTCGATGAATATTAAATAAACCTTCGGATTCAATGGGTTTTTTGTCTTTGAGTTTTGTGGAAAGTTTTTCCTCCCCTTTTGTTGGTATGTGACAGCTTTGTGAGTGCGGAAAATATGCATGTGTACCAGTGGTAAGGACTAAGGAGTACGCAGAGTAAGGAGTTAGACCTGAAGCTGTGTGGAATGTGGACTTTGATTACGCAATTCATTGAATAATTCAGATGGTTCGATCGGCGCGGTACTCAAGTCTCATAAGCGATGAAATTCAGAATAATGAGAAGACAACCCGGGCTCTGTTCTATCCTTGATTTTTAATGGTGTAAGATGGAATGGGTTGAAACGGCTGATTGTATCAATTCATCTTGTTATCATATTTGTCCTAATCCAATATTCTATAAATATCCACACGATAAATAACGGTTTTCTCTATTGATAGGGTAACAGCTTTTCGATTCTATTGATTGAATCGTAAAAAGGGGATATTAAACCGAAATAGACTCTTTTTGCTTTAGTTATACAGAATATCAACCTTGAACTTATCGACATTTTTGTTAATTTAATTTTGTTTTTCTTTAATCTTCCTTATTTTAAAATTATAATTCTTTAGAATTCTTTTCAAACATAAAGCGTCACATAAAAATGTCAAGTGACCCAGAAACGCAAGTATCATGGCAAAGAGATCGCACACGTGCATTCACTCAAGGTGTGTATGCACTTGCTAATGAGTATTTATTATGAAATGCGGAAGTCACGGTTGTCTCTGCGGTTGTGTATTACGAAAATGATAAAACTGTTCTTTAGTCTAATATTTAGCTTTAAAAAAAATATTTGTTGGGTTTCGGGTGATATACATTTGTGTGAGTGTCCCTGACACTTGAATAAGATTCGATTTAATAATTAAGACAAAACATTTGGACCGGAAAATTCATTCAGGACTATTGCCACTGAGTCTAAAACAACACTACGTGTAACGAATTTATTGAGAATTTGTTCGAAATTCTGTCGCCGGCCTTGAAGTCATCATGATCTTTGGTTTACTATAGATGTCAAGGTCAAACCAACAAGACATTATTTAATTGGATTTTCTTCGTAAAACAAGATCTTGTGGTGAAAATGTCTCAGTACGTCAACGTTACAATATAAAATACAAAATACGGTTAGAAAAATCCTTTTCTATCTGATGTAATCCATTTTTCCGACAGGCGGAAATCATAATTAATATATGAAAAATGCAGACTTTTAAAATTTTCTGGAGCAAACAAATTCCATACCGTAAAATGTGTTCAATTTCATGAAGGCAAAGCAACAAATAAAACATTCCACATACGTCAAAACGAGCTTCTATGTATTGCGCTCTATTCCAACAGCTTTGAGCGTAATTGTCCAACCCTTACACGCATTTAGTGAACATACATCGCGACTGCATCCACCCACTCGTAAATCATTTAAAAAATGTCGAAATTGAAATGTGAGGAAACCCGAAATGAACAAAAAAAAAACGTTCACTATGCGAATTCGGTGCATGTTCATTTCTCTAATTCTTGCACTCGTAACGAGCGCGCATTTTCCAATTACTCGGCGACTAAAGTGAATAAATAAGTGCATTTTAGACGATTACAATAAGAAATCGGATTATTCACAGAACATGTGAAGTGGCACTTACTTTGGCGCTGCAAACATCTTCCGCCCTCGCCTACTTACAGCGTCAAGAAGGAGTGAGCTTGAATTCAATGTAAATTATTTTAATTAGAATATGAATTAGTGAATAATGGTATAGAGGCTGCAACGTAAAACGCCTACGATAGACGTCATAGCTTCAATTACTACTTTAATTGCAAATTAGCACAAAACTATATCTTCACTGTGAATGCGGAGGCCAGGATCAGAATTAGGTGAGGGTGATGTCGTCGTGGAGGGTTGAGAAGTCACATGAAAAAACGCTTTTATAAAATTTAAGTAGTTTGGAGGGAATGACTGCATATTTTATGCACAGCACGATGTTTGAGAAGACACAAAATACATAAAATTTAGCGTGACCCATTTTCGCCTCACTTTATTGTGTTCCACTCCAATAAACTATATATATTGTAGTACCTACAACGCCCTCGCAACAATTCTGCTAATAAGCTTCTCAAAATATGACGCTTCAATGATGATTCCATGATGCCATCGCGACAAATGTGTAATTATATGCGACCTACACAACTGCAGTTGCTTCTAAGCATGTGGGAATTGCACATACTTACGAAGTTGTGGGGGTTGATGGGTGATGGGTGGTGGGGTTTTCTCAAAGTTGCTCGTCATGCTGCAAAAAGCTACAATATCACATTTATTAATACAATATTTAATTAATGTTTTAGCACAAAAGGAAGAGTGGCGTCTAATGTATGCTGCAGCAGAAGCATCGACAGCAGAACCATCTCAAGATGATTTGGAATCAACGGAAGACGCGCCACAATGAAAACTGCAAAATATCAACTCAACTGAATATATTAGCGAGCGCTCCCCAAGTGTCTTGTCGCCTCCTTCGCCGCCGTCTTGCCACCGGTGCTTCTACTGTACATGCATTGAAAGGAGCACAGTGAGATGATGATTACTCTTGCCAGAGTCTTGTGGATTTATTTATGTTTCACTCATTTAAATGGTAAATACAATTTAAAATTTGGCTTTGTGCGCAAATTCAAATCGCGCTTTTCTTATGATTGTTATTATTAATACCGCGTGTTGGTGTACGAGTCGGTGCTGTGATAAAAGATTTATGCTGCGAGTATCGAGTGTGTGTAGCTGTTTTGGTTTTCGTGTGCATTTAGCTGCGGGAGAAATGCTCAACGAATTATGTTATGGCAGCAAATTTAAAAAGCTTTTACAAAGTAATTTTGTATAAATCTTTCTGTGCAGTGTGCGGTTTAAACGCATTTAATTTTTGGGTCGTGCGACTTGAGTATCTGCATAACGACTTGTGTTAAGGTCATAAAGTGCATAGCTTTTATATTCGTTTAAATTAAATTTAAGTTAAATGATAAAATTAAAATGCAGAATGCAGCTTGAATACACAAGCATTCGAGGGTTTATTTAATTTCTGTTATTCTTTGATATATTATAGTCATTCGTTTAAATAATTTTCCTCTCAAATTGGATTTACTTATCTTTTTTGATATTTCATTTACTCAAATTTAAATTAATACATGTCATAAAACAACAATTCATTACCATCTTCCGGGTTCCAACTAAGTAATTTCGCCGATGAAGTTATTGCAAATGTAACACTCGCACAAATGAATGGCTCTAGTGCAGAACAATCGACCAAATACAATTGATCTTCCAATTCTCTGCAGTAGGTTCTTCCCTCAGTGAATAACTCCCTGCAGGTTGCTTCCGACTCTGCGGTAAAATATAATTGAAAAATATACATAAATTCCAAGCAGAAAGCACATAAAACTGCAGAAAATGTACATATTTCGTTAAACGAGTCGATACATGAGGGGTTTGTAAAAAAGTTCAGCCAAGCAAGCTAATCAAATGGGGCAGAATATGCAAGCAGCTATCTGTAATATTTTTAATTGTTATCATATTTTTTTAATCGACAAATAAAAACAAATAAAATCAACTATTTGCGAAATGATATTTGCTTATGCACTGACACGGATTTAAATTGAATAAAACGAATGTCTAGTGAGAGGCAGCCGCCACCCACTCGTAAGTCGTACGTGTCTCATAAAATCCTGTGGTGAAAGTGGCAAGTAAATTCAACTGTCAGGACTTTAGTTTACAATAATTATACCTTAAGACAGGCATTTAGACATCCCCAATGTCTGTTTGGAGATGTTTGTTTTTGACATCTAGGACACAAATCTGTATGGAAATAAAGGACTTTGCGATATATCTATAGTTTTACCTAGAAATCAATGGTTATTTCAATAACTGAATTGTGAAAGAGAGTAAACATAGAAGGGGCTAAATAATGTTCGTGACTTCTATTCGAGATTCGGTTGAAAAGTTCAAATACACGGGATTTTATGGCAGATGAGAACGGACCATATTATAACATTTTCCGAAATCAATTTCCATTTCAAATAACGCTGCCAAAAGGCTTAGAGTATTTCCAGCCAGCGCTAAGCTTTCTGGCGGGAGTGGACAAATGTTCGCACAAATATACGAGCAGATATACATATTTATGTATCGTTGGCGTTGGGTGGTGCCGCTACACAGAAAAGTTCTTGAAATTTCATCTGAATGGATTAGGTACGATTGGATATGGAATTATGGAGGATTTGCGTGAAATACAATTTTCCATGTAAAAGAATGGCATAAGGATTGATGCATATGTCTCTGAGCCGATATAGATAAGGCATATATATTTTTTTTAAGCGAATCAAAGTTCATTGAGTGGGCTTTAATGGACAGACCATAAATAATTTTTATTGCATGATTTGGCCATTGAGGAATTACCTTCCTGCCAAATATGATTGCGTTTTCAATTAGTATTTAATTGATTACACATCCTTCTGGCAAGTATTGATAAGATACACTTGTGACACCCAACCCCAACCCCAATCTATGCTTATTCGGCACATAAACCACTCAGTTTAGCTCCACTCCACTGGAAGCGTTTTTCACGTCGAATAACACGCACGTTTTTTCCATTCTTTGAGACATATTGTCGACAAACAAAATTGATTGTATATTATATGTTTCGGACAAGTTTTAGATGTGGCCAGATGAAGTCTATGGAAGCATTTTGCTCAGTATAAGCAGCAGACTGAGGTCGTCCTTACACATGCGGCTCTTCACATTATATATTATCAGCGAGTACTTTGTATCTTGATAAATTGGGCCAATGTGCTTTATCCCACATCATGTGTAAAACTGCCAATACCCAATTTCGCCGACAATAATAAAAACTGTATGTACCCTTCTTGTACATACAAACATTTTTGAGTTATTACACCAATAATTGGAAACGCTTTCAAAGAGAGATATATTGTTCATAATTTTCAATCTTTCATCCCACTTCGGACAGCTTAATTGATGAGACTATCAAACGACCTTAAATAATAAGTCGGACCGTTTAGGCCGCATGTTTTCCATTTACAGATTCTCGTCATTAATTATGAAATTGATTTTTCCCATCTATCTATTTATATTCAATTTTTTCTAAGCTTTTCAAGTCAGAAATTAAAACATTTGTCATAGTGTTTAATATGTCGGCACGCATATTTTAAATATAGAAATAAGCATATTCGGTGTACACATATTCGGTAAATAAACGGTGTTGAGCCCAATAAAACCGAATGCAAGAACTTTATGGGAGCTGCGTGTCATCCATACATACCTTTAAAGATCTATTCGTGTGTGGAATTTTTACCATTTGCGTTTAAACAATTTAGCCCAAAGACCACTTGTTGTTTACTCAATATTTGCATATAAAATTCACCGCAATTCGCTTGTTTGTGTTCGTAGAGCACGCCAAAGCTTCTGCGAATATTTATTTCAGTTAACTTTAAGCTTCAACTTGTTGACTTTTTTTACGGATAAACAAATGAATGATTTTTCAGTTTGCAAACTCCTCGAACACGGTTGTTTAGAACATGTAATTAAACATTTAAAATTCTGTTCAAACAAACTTTAAATATTAATATGTGAATTTCACAAAGAATAAATTGCTGCTGGAAATGGCATTTAGAGCAAAGTTGCCGTCTAAAATAGAACATCACAATTTTCATCCGGATTTCTCACAGCCAGTAAGCGATAAATAAAAATGTCAAAACGATGGAACAATTTCGTTAGTAATTCAAATTGGTTTCCTTCGCAATCTAAATATAAAATGTCCCTGAACATTAGGTACCACCAACACAAAACCGCCATGTCCGAATAATAAAGTCGTTTTAACATTTCTGCAGCCAAATTCGAATGGCTCTAATATAACAGGATGTACTTTGAAAGGCTCAATGCAGGAAACTCGGAATGTTTGCAAACGAATTTGTGGGGAAATCATATTAGATACAATTTTACGCTCTCATTCACATTTATTTCGTATTCCACACCATTGTGTTGTAGAAAATTGCTCTACACTTTCACATGATATTCCTGATGGAATTCTGGCGCACAGCAATTCGATCAAGTCATTCCGACTTGTGTCTTCTTGACAATAAACATGTATGGAGAATTTTGTGCTTGCGGGTTATTTGCAGCGGTCATATATGCTTCGCTTCGCCATTCCTTGTGTCTGAAAAGTTCACCCTTACCGTTCGATGAGAGCTTCAATTAACCACACGAAGTGCGCGCGATACTCATATGTACGGATTAACCGATTTGGGGAGGGATGAGAAAGTTGCTTTTGTGTTGTCGTATCAATCTCACCACTTTGATTTTAATAAATGGCAACAAAACGTACAGCGAATTTATGCTGATGGCCAAAAAACCATTGAAAATGTAACGCAATTAGTTGTTTCGAATGAATTAGTTAATTGAAACATGTTGCGGCTTTTCATCAAGGGTCGATAAATAAAATGAATTTCCCCCTTTCCAATTTAGGTAGATTGGAGGTGTGATGCATCGTGTCCAAGGGCGCACCTCCGAATATATCGCAAACAGCATCACCAGAGATTTATAATGCGGATCTATTTTTAATGACTTTGACACATATGTATATAACTAACACGGTTTTGTTTAATTATTCATTCAACGTAATTATAGGCGCGCGCGTTCAAACTAGGCGACGGGGGTTTGTTTGTTTTTTTAGAGGTACAAATGTTTGTAAATGATTTGCTGGCATCGTAATTAATGATTCGGCTCTATGTTTTACTGGCAATATGTTTCCAATATACACAAATGTTTTATTGCAAAACGTGTCATCCCCTGTCCACATTCAACTGGCGGGGGAGATGATGTTGAACGCAATTTGTCCTAAATGTGGATGGTTTTTCTATTCCTTTCATTTTTTTATAGATTTATCAGATGGCGGAGTTCAGGGACCAGTTGATGGATTTAATTCGTTCGTGGAAGTTACGACGATATCCTACTATGGTGTAAATCCGCGGTGGAGTGAGCCGAATTTCGACTCACAAACGCCACGCAATGTGACGGCGCTGGTGGGCAAGTCGGCGTATTTAAGCTGTCGCGTTAGAAATTTAGGGAATAAGACGGTAAGCTGCGGTTTCTCTGTATATAAGTTTAATGTGCTTTGTGTCGCGTGGCGCTTTTAATGTTATACTTTTTGATGTGGTGTAATTAATTACTTTTGCAAATGTCATTTTGATGCCTTTTGCTTTCAATTAATGTAATAAAATTTATGGCTCAATAATAATTTAGAATTTACCATGCTCAAACGTTATCACTTCCTGTTCGTGAAAGTCAGTGCTATTTGAAAGAGACGTCAGAATGTGGGTAAACCCGATTTTGTTGTTCGTTAAACCGACATGGAAAAAAAAATTTACTTACAAGGCCATTACAGAATTCTGAAAAAGAATGTGAATAATATTGCCAATAAATTAAAAGCTTTTTTTGTGAAGATTTTAAGTCGACTTATCGATCCGACATGAAAGTTTTAAAATTTAAATTTGTTACCGTAGGTTTCGTGGATTCGACACAGAGATATTCACATCCTGACGGTGGCCGGTTACACGTACACATCAGATCAACGTTTTCAAGCAACATACCATAAGGATAATGAGGACTGGACGCTGCAAATAAAGTGGGCGCAAAAGCGCGACGCCGGCATGTACGAGTGTCAAATATCGACTCAGCCAGTTCGGAGTTATTTTGTACATTTAAATGTTGTCGGTGAGTTATATACACCAGCTTAAACTGTTTATTTCGAATGTAAATGAAAAGAATTTTTATTTTGTTATATAATCAATTTAATGGGAGCAACGTCGACATAAAAGTCCTTTTCTATACGATATCCAAAAGCATTGCACGTGTAGACTATACATAGTGGAAAGATGTCTACTTCCACTTGTCTACACGTCTTTTGAATTTATAGCATGTCGATGCAGTCGAATGTACATCGCGTCAAGTATACAATTTTTGTGTCGCTCTCATACAAACAAAATATGGAATGCGGATAAAAAAGTGTCACACTGCATCGCCACCATAAGTGAGCATATACTATATACATAAGAAACAAGCCACAAGCATCGCTGGACTCTGACGGGTATGGGGCTGGGCGTCGCGGCGGCTGTTTACGCGACGTGCACAAATAGAACGTATGCCATTTATCACTGACGAGCAATATCCTTTTCAGATTTCCGCCATTTTCGACCAACCAAAAAAAGACGTCTATTAACTGACAAACGGCCTTTGACCCTCTATCCCATACTCCCCTCTCCAATTCGACCCTCTCACAGGATGTATATCGTTTAAATATACTTCCATACTTTAAAGTTTCACCATGGTATCCTTAAGTTGAGTAAATTGTATACGAACATCAGTATCTAACATATCTATCATTCGTATTTGCAGTTCCAACGGCAACGATTTTGGGAGGCCCTGATTTACATGTCGATAAAGGCAGCACAATTAATCTTACCTGCGCCGTAAAATATAGCCCAGAGCCGCCGGCGTACATATTTTGGTATCATCACGAGGAGGTAGGTTTTTGAGGAAAATGTACAATTTATTGCAGCTTTTCACGTTAGGCCAGAGACCTTCCGAAGTTAGCCGCAGCGCGTAGCGTAGCGTCGCGGCGCGTCGCGTCGCGTCGTTAAGCGTTCGCTGGCAATGTTCGCATTAGTTTGTTCCACTGAAATGGGAATGAGGGTAGCTTTTTGTGTAGCGTTTCGCGGATTATGTGATAAATAATTCATTTCTTTTTACAAAACTTAATTCAGTATAATTAACATAATTGAAAGCTTTTTGCGCGAAATTCAATTTAAACCCAATTCATTTGCGCATTGGAGCGATGATGAGAACAAACCGCTAAAACCACTATTAAATTTACCACACAACTGTTTGACATTAACTATTAATTACTAAATATCAATTAATTTTCACGCTATACAGGTGATAAGCTACGACTCGACTCGCGGCGGTGTATCCGTGATAACGGAGAAGGGCGACGTCACCACCTCCTACTTGCTGATACAGAACGCAGATCTGGCTGACTCCGGCAAGTACTCGTGTTCACCGTCAAATGCAGATGTAGCCAGTGTCAGAGTGCACGTGTTAAATGGTAAAATATTCCACACTCCTTTTAAGTGTCCTCAAGGCCCCACCTCCCCATCCCACTCCACCCCATCCATATCGATGAAACACCGAACCCATTCTGGCAATCGTTTATAATCAGCCAGCGCGTACACAGAAAAACATATTCCACACATGGTGCAGGCAGTAATCAGCATTAACACGCGCCAGCATATTTCCAGCATAATATAATTGCAGACACCTTTTTTCTCCACATGCGTTATCTTGGTACTTTACGGGAGGGGGTTAAAAACAAACAAAAACCATACCATGGTATTCCTATACTTCATTCTCATACAGATGGAAGACAATTAGGAGGAAGTCTATAAGATTGAGACCCCAATTTTATTGCCCTCGTTGCTCGTAACGAAGTGCCCAAGTCAATTAGTAAAATAATACGAGAGACGGGCGGCGCTTTTTGTTTGGTAGCTTGGAGTAGATTCAGAATGGCGTTCATGGATGGAGTATGAGTGCAATTGGTCGCATCTGGTGCCGAAAGCACGAGAGATTAACATGGATATTTTCGCATATATTGTAGACATTATTTACTAGTTCGTTATGTCATGTGTGCAGAGTTGCAAATGTTGTTACACATGCTTGTACCTTTGTTAAGACGCTCATAAAATCTTTGGTGTGGGATGATGAAATATTTATTTTTCCGGTGGCTTGAGTGTCACGTTAGAGCGTTTACATTATTGCACATATAAATAGTAAATGATTTTATCAACCAAGAACATCCAAAAATAAGTCAAATCACATAATCAACCATTTGCCATAAGCTTCTACCATAAGAATAATTAATTTGAAATCAGTTCGACCCGTCATTTCAGGTGAACATCCGGAGGCGATGCAAACGAATGCAGCCGCCCGCGACTGGCCACGCTGCTGCAGTTTGTCGCTGGCCGTCATCAGTGCGCTGCCAGGAATCGGTGATGCCCTCATTAAATATTTGTCATCAATAAATATCAATCGGTGATAAATGAAGCCGGCCGCCTCGTTAACTATCTTTATATAGATGTAATGATAGCCATATAACTAGCACATGAAATGAACATAATATTAATTGTAATAACCACATCCGGTCGTCAATTCACATGGGACGAATATTTAAGCAATAAAACTCACTATTTTCTACTGACGGACACCCAAAATGAAAACGCATACGAATTATTATGGTACTTTATTATAGACCTAAATTACGAGCATTGTACTTGCGTTACATACGAGTACATAAATGATTACACCCTCACACAGCATGGCACACCAAACACAAGTATATGAAGCAGCAACATAAATTAATTGTTGTTTTATAGCTGAGAAGTGATTGATTACAGTGGTACAATCTGACAGACCACATGCAAACATCCACTCCTCCACTCTCTATCCTTATATTTAGTATTTACCCATTACCGGGATATAAATTGTTTGAACTACATTGAAGCTACAGCTCTGGCTGGCTCTAGCGATTTTGTTTGATTTGCAATTTGCAGCAGATTTATTTGTTTTATGGTACTTTGTTTGTTAATGATTTGTATTAATTGAGATTTAATTTATTATTAATGGCTAACGAATCGCGCTTGCGAAGTTTTGGACATGCTAATTTAATAAATTCTCAAATGGGGTGGAGAAAAACTTTCTTGGGAGCAATCCGGGAATCGTTCTAAATAATATAGTCAAAGGGTTGTTTCTTTTTTTATCGACATGTAGAAAAACAAAACCACTGGGGGATGAGAGCTGAAGTGCACTCGAGACTATTGAATTGAATAAATTGGCATCACAACCAGTCGATACTAAAACCTATAAATTGAAACTCTCCGTCCGATCCGTCTGCAGATGCAATCCGTGTTGGTCATTCCTTGAATTTTGTGCAATGTGCATTCTCATTTTTTAGTAAAACTCGATTTCGTACGGTTCATTACATTGCAAAAGTTTCAAATGTTCCGCTTGAATATTTATTCGTTTATTGTTTGAAATATCCTTGTAAATGGTATGGTAACAATTTCGATGTGAGCACAAAGACGGTTGGTGGTCGGGTTATTTCCCGCATTCCATTGTTGTTGCTTTCGTTTATTGATTGTATAAAACCAAAATAACTTGAGCTACCCAAGCCAGTTATTAATTTTTTACAGACTTCAGTTGGATTGTATCGTTTTGATTCGTAAGTGATGATAATGGCGATTACTTTCGGCTGTATGAAATGCGATTTTTATTAGTTTAAAATTGAAGGAGATTCGAGATTCCACGGGATTTGTTTTATTCATGTTATGAAAAAGTTTCCTGCTGCTTATAAAATGTAAAAACCAATCTGTAAATATTTTTGTTAGGAACTCGTACTTGAAGTTGAGATTGTTTTTATTTTTTGAAATTGTGTTAACATTTTTATTTTACAGTCTTAGTTTGAATAATATTTAATGACAAAAAATTATACAATTTTTTTTTATTAAACATTGAAAATGCATACCGCATAAACCCAGTTTTATTGTTGAAATAAAATGCCACTCCACTTGTTTCACTATAATTAATTAAATTTTTGTTAGCCACAATTTAAAATGAGTGAGGAAACCAATATTAATAATTCATAAAGTCCAAAAAATGATAAAATATATGGGCCGAAGAGTTTGATATGTTTTTCTATCAGTCGAGACAAAACAACGAACTTTAAACAAAAAATGCTTCATGCATTCATATCATTTATCCTCTTTGTAAGGAGGAAGGCCCAATGACAATACCCCACTGTTCGTCGGAACATCCATAAATTGAGGTTAACATAAAAGGAGGAAAAAGGAGTGCACTGCAATACGCTTTCACTATTATCGACCATCTACAGCTCTCGCAATCTGCGCTGCTTTGACTTCTTACAGACAATTACATATATTATATTAGTAAATACATTAATCAAAATGAAAAACGAATTTAATCTGTTATTTACATTTTTAAATGGATAGATAAGAATGTGAGCGACAATTTCATTTCTTTTAACCGGAAACTCCAAAATTTATTCTACTTAAAGTTCATATGCACTCACAGAAATGTTTCTGTGACATGCTGCTTATGATACACCCAAAACATCGAATCATACAGGACGTAATTAGAGATATGAAAAATGTGTTGAATGATCAAATACTTAATTGATAATTCTCTTTATGTACATATTCATAATGTTAAAAATGTAATGGTCAAGAAGAACATTTAAAATATTTATAGTTTATTTTCAAGTAAAACACCCACTGATTAAAGTTACAGAATTGTTTTTTTTTTTTAAATATAGATTTAAAGAAGAATGTTTATTTATTGTTAAATTTCCGAAACTGTACGTTAAACAAATATTTAAAAAAATCTTACAATACAAGTATTCACTGATTTCTTTCTTGCAATTTTCTAAACATATCGACGTAAACGTCGCGTCGTCTCAAAAATTATATTTAATTCGTCAAAATTGTTTTTTAATTTTATTTATCTCACACTTTCTTATTTCGACACGTGTTTTTGTTTTCAAAACTATTCAGTGTTTATAAAAAAGGTGTTTGAAAATTACTATAAGATGATTGTCTCAATGTGAAATTTAAGCAGTTTAAACTTCTAGTATATTGAAAATAAAATTAATTAAAATCTTTTATAAGAACCTGGTTAAATTAAATGTTAAATTAAGACAAAGAATATACTTATAATTTTTATTAATTGTTGTTAAAAAGCGATAACAAGTTATAAATACATTTTAAATACGTTGTATGTTTATGAAACGAAAAGTAAATAAAATTAAATTATGCATCTCGTAATGAGATATATTAATTATGCGATGGAAGTCTTTATGTAAATAAAATATAAATATAGATATTTGTACAATTATTATTAAATAAAACGAAAAGTATGTTTTTCACCTGTAAGAAATGTGAAGAGGTGTTAAAATTATATACTATATATCAAGCAATAGATGGCAAGAGAACGGTAATAAATTAAGTTGCTCAAACATGAACACCGTTGTATGAATTAATTCTTATAAATTTAGCAGCCAGTCATGACCTTTATTTTCACCGTGAACGCTTAAGAATTTTATTAAAATTTCCATGGAGATTACTATAAGAGTGTGCAGTAATTCGGCTAGCTGAGCTGAGATCGCTTCTGCATCATTTTCCCCAAACGATGAAAGTTTGTTACAAAAACCGCAAAGTGAATTTTTGACGCTTACATGAAATGGTAGCGGATTTAGTCAAGAGAATTTCACTCCTTACAAGAGAATTTTTAGCACAATTGAAAACTACATTTTCAACTAATGAAGTTGTCAAGACTTTAGCATGACTGATTTAAGTATATTTAATGTACCAAATAGAAGCCGCAGACAACAGTGAAGCTTCCTCGCAAATCCACCCTCCACTCCACTTTTTCTGATAAAAGTTGTCACTTCGTGGAAGATATACTACATGCTTTATGCTTCAAAGAATTGTCATTATGTTTCGTAATAGGTTAATGGAATGACAGTTTGCGATGTGCTTCTTTTGTTGATCTTGTATGCTAGTTTTAACAAAATATCATTTGTGACAAAGACACTAAAAATAGATATAATAAGGTAAGTAATAAGTACCATTGTTGGAAAATTCTTACTTACAAAGAAAAGAGCATAACATAATGTTATTTCAGTAAATTACTTAAGTTGTATAATGAACAGAGTAGTTCGTAATTTATTGAAAGAAAATATTTAATTTAATTTACTTTATGGTTGTAAGTCATGCGATAATAAGAAACAAAAACAACAATTCACAAAGATGTAAAAAATCGTTTGGAAAGTAAAGAAATTTAAAATTTAAGTCCAATTAGGTTATTTATAATTACTCCTTAGGTAAACAAAAAACTAAGAATTTATTAAACATCAGGCATTTTAAACTTGAATGAGAAATCCATTTATCGCAATCCAATATTTGTTCGAATTGACCTGCAAGGGTTATACAATTTGATTACTTAATTCCATGTTACAAGGTAACAAACCTAGGCACTCAATAGCTATCTCATTGTTCCCGACCAAAATTAAACAATACCTAAATGCTAGATTTTCTAATCTACGCAAATCCACATCGGAAATTACAGGAATTAAGCTCAGGTGGGTAAATATAGATTCAAAAGCGCACTAGGGGAGCTTGAAAAGTATATAACTAGTTAATACATAAAACACTGTTATGGAAATAACCACTTCATTATTGAACTGAACTGGCCGATGCCACAAGCTTCGGGCAGTGTTATTGCGTGTTATGATTGGTGTTTACTGCCGTGATTTTTGAGTGCTAACATCCACTAATTTAAGCACCTGCCGTCCAGTGTTTGTTTTGTTTTTCGGCCCAGAACAGGCAGTATTTTATTGTTTTAACGACCAGCATAAAATCAAGGTTTATGCTATTTTTACCCTATACCCTTTTTGTCTTACGTGAACGTTGTAAAATCTAAAAAAATGCTTGAAAAAATGATTTGAAAATCAATATAAATTGAAACGCCTCTTTGGCTTGCCATTTGAAAGCTATTCTAGGATCAGATTCAGATTTAGCATATAAATACAACAAATGTCTGTAGCATAAATTAACAGTAAATTGATGTTGGGCGATCAATTGAAGACAACCATGTCTAGGACTGGCGAATGTATGTTTATTTTTGAGACTTGCAGATGTTATATAAACATAATAACGTTGTAAATTCAAATCTCATATCGCATATATATGGGTGGCTTTCAAATTTATGGTGGCAGTCATAAATTTGTACAACTTTGAAGGCGGCAGTAAACCCTGTTATGTTTCAATTTGGCGTAGTCATAAAATTCAATTTGGATATGTCGACATTATTGCCGGAAAGTGAATTGACAGCCGCGTCTTGAAAAAACAATAAAAGAATCGTCCAAAGCCGAAGAACTGAAGAGAGCTCATATAATTTACAAAACTTTCTTCGTCCGACAAGAAATTATTTTGTTCAAACGGCATTATTGCACACTTACACAAATCACCCATTGCGGTCACTATGCACCGATAGAATTTCATTCAGTTAAAACGGTGGCATGCAAAGCTCAAGTATTTTATCTATTTCTTCAGCCCACATACTAAAAATGCATGCACGCTGACTGGTGACCACACAATAACACTTATAAATAAGCGAATACCCACCGAGCCAGCCACCATCACCAACGGCCGAACAGGCCTAACATTGCAGCACGCAACAATCGCACCACGAAAATTTATGGGTGCACTTTCTCAGCACACGATGCACCTTGCAAGCTTCAGCGCGAAGGCGGCACGCGGCAAGGAAGCGCAGGGACGTGCAAACATTTATTAGATTTATTAGTGTGCCGCCAGCCAGCCGGATGAAAAAAAGTTCATGACACAAGGCATATATTTATTCAAAATAATCTAGCAACTGATTGCACCGTGAAATGAAACGCCACCCAGTTCATTGTTTCCCCTAATTCTCATGCCGCATGTAAATACTTGCAGCTGGCACCAACGCGAAATATTGCGCGCCTGCCGCGCCGCGCCGCGCCTTGCAGCGCCGCCAGCTACACCATGAGTCGGTGGGGCACTGCCATGCCGCACCGTGATATCATCATGTGCATATAGAGCATTGTGAATTGTGCATTGTGCAATATAAATACACATTCCAGGCCATTATTCTAGCGATCCGCCAGCGCTGCGCAGCGTGGCGAAGAGCGCGAGTTCAAGGCTATCAGACTTCTCATTGTTTCGGCATTTACATTTGTGCGCTACACGAAATTGAAAATATAGCAATGTTTCATTTTAAATTGCAAATATTTTTCTTTAATAACTTGAACTCGGAAAAATTTGTTTCTCCGCTGTAGTGAGCAGGAAACGTATTAAAGAGTGCAACTATGCAGGGTTGGAGATAATAAATCGCGCTGCCAGAATGCACTCACTGCACAAAGCTATTTCTCCGAAAGCATTGTAATCAAATAAGATAATTAATAAAAAATTACAATTGTACAATTGCAAAACGTGCTCGTAAACTTAATTTTTATTTTTGTAATTGTGCTGAGTTAATTCAATTTGTTTCCAAATTTAAATCTAAATTTATTTCGTTTTTGTGAATGCGGTAAACATATTTTTAAAACACATTTTTGCATTTTATTTAAATCTCTTTAACTTATGCTCAAACTTTCACGTTCCAAATCACAGTGTTCTAGATTTGCTTGAACGTTTATTACAAAGTTCTTGTACCACATTACTATAGAATATGTCTACTTAAGAAGGGTCCGTCCATCTATCAACCCTTGGGAATGTCAATGATCTAAAGAAAATACAACTTTTGTCTTCTACAGTTACTTAAGAGCTGTCACATATCAGCCTCGTGGGATATTCGGAAAAATGTCTAAACTCATACTTTGGCTAAACTTTCATGAAACTATAATATATTGTTTCATTTCGTCACTAACATTATCTTTCTAATTTCGTGACTCAGAAAGTTATTCAAAGATATTTACCAAATGAACGGTAGACGTTGTGTTGTGTCACTTAATTCACTGTCAGGATAGTTTCCTTTCATATTTGCCAGAACACATCTAATTGCTGCGAAAGACATTTCATTGGAGGTGAAATTGTTTTCTACAGTGGCAAACGAAGCAAAAGTTATAATTGCTGCAACACTCAAATCTCAATGGCTGATAAATTGCATTGCAACGTTACCACGGTCTGCAATAAACAACAAAAGCAGATACCTTAGAAAATAGCTTTTAAACGTTGCCCGTCTAGACAAATCATTCGTCTCAAAGAGCACAACAAACGCAAGGGAAATCCTTTAAAATTTAAACAGGCAAGAGGGTATTTGTGGCTTCACGCCAAATCGCATGACATCGCATAAAGCTGAACACGGTAAAGCTGCAACAAAGCTACAAAATTCCAATCTATATTCGCTAGAATTTACCAACGACGCGACGTCGACGTCGACGTCGTTTCTGCAGCTCTATTTCACTGTTTTTCGGCTGGTGGGAATATTTGCGAAACAAATGGATCTATCAGTGGCGAACACGCTAAAACTGGGCAGAATGTGTCTGGGAAGTGGCGGGCGGCATGGCAGCTTCGTGCTCGAACGTTTTCACACACTCGACGGCCTTGACGTCAGCCAAGATGCGTGAATTCGTAAATCGAATAAGCTTGGACCTTGTCGATTCTTATTTGTTGCTTGTCACTGATTTATTGCAAAGTGTATTGTTCTATGATACTTAATTTTATTGGTCTCGCACTCACCAAGGGCGGTTCAGATTTTGCCAAGTGTTTCCGGGTGATTGACTTCAAACTGTCCACCGCGATGTGCGTCGAGTCACGTTGCCCAGTGCCCATATACCTTCTTCATTTTGGTTATCCAATCCTCCGATATAATTGACCTCTAGCGATGTTTTCGAATGACAGACATTATTGCAGCCAGTGAATGGTTTCAAGTTTCGTATTTGGATATTATTCTAGTGGAATTTTCGTAGTAGTGAATTAAAACTTCAGCTGTCGCATTTAGCACATAGGAATTTCGAGTTCGTGTGTCCTGTTTCGCAGTGCATTTTCCGACTCTGCACTCGATGCAATCTCTATAGGTAGAGAAAAGCTTTGTGATGGCACTTAGCTGTCATATTTGAACCTGAGGGTTTATTTTGCGCTTGCTACTTTAGGGAATGTGAGATTATGTTACCAACTTTGAGTCCGAGAAATGTGTCATTTATTGTTTATGCACCTTTAAGTAAAGTCTGATATAATTGTTTAACATTGTTTATATATAGTTTACATAAAAACCACAACATTAATCAAATCAACCCAATAGAATTGGTTATAATGCTTAACTTGTTAACACTTTTTCCTGAAATATCGTTCAATCTATTAATGTTACAGTTCTAATAAAGAGTCATGCGTCATTATTAG
>JANSTS010000717.1:0-20721 GCA_026546915.1 Sylvicola fuscatus
AACTAATAATAATTTTTTTTCTCAATATGTTTTCGTTTTTTATTACTCGAGGAATCAATTTCTTTAAACATTTTGTATTTTGATATGCGCATGTTTTTCATTATACAATATCTAAGTCGACACATTATCGATTTGAACCTTATAAAATGATCTCGAAAGTTCGTACGAATATCCTTATTCGTTCATAACACGAATATTGTCTCTTGGCTCCTTTTACTTAATAAGAATCTAAATGTTAACAATTAATTTAAACCTGACAGCTCAGCCTCATGCCTTCACTAGGCATACACGTTTTTTTTAGGGCAGGAAGCAGCTACTCTCATTAGATTATTGTCTATTTCTTGGAGGACTCAAAATTACACTTCTCATTTAGCGCGAAATGTTTTAATAGAATTTAACCCTCAAAGTACCCTTGCGTACAAAAGAACGCAAACGGTTTTTTTTTGTTCTCAATTATTTAAGCCATTTTATTACCGATTTTCTTATAAATCGTTGCCTTTTAAACATTCAAATGAAACAAATAAAACTTAAATTTTTTTAACGATATATTCAAAAAAATACGTTAGTTAGTTTTTGTTTTTTTTTTAGGGTACTTTGAGGATTAAATGCGTATCTGTTAGAACATTTGGGTTTTATTTCAAATAATTTAATTTTTTTTTGGA
Source organism: Sylvicola fuscatus (assembly GCA_026546915.1). Taxonomy (NCBI): domain Eukaryota; kingdom Metazoa; phylum Arthropoda; class Insecta; order Diptera; family Anisopodidae; genus Sylvicola; species Sylvicola fuscatus. The sequence goes on from JANSTS010000717.1 coordinate 663, forward strand.
CGATTTTGTATTTCATTATTCCTTATTATGACAATTTTGCTAGAGCAGAATCTACTACGGTAGAACATAAGCACAAATTCGTCTAATATTTGTTATTCAGGCCCGTGGACTGGTTTTGGGTGATAACTGAGATATATGTAGATCTATTCAGGAAAAAATGGCTAGTAAATTAAAGTGTATGCAAAAAAATTCATTTCCAAGTAAAAAACAAATTTAGATCATTAATCTAAAAATGCCCAAAAAAGAATATTTATTTCATGCGGAAACTATGGAAATTATGATATGATATTTACCTGGAAAAGAAAAATGGGATAAAATCAGACATGCCATGTAAAGTTAATGTACAAAAAATTGCCCCTGGCTTAATTAATTGGGTTTCCTTATTTAGACTCTTCATTTTGTTTAAGCAATGCCTATTAACAAACATCTTATGTAAGTATTATGTGAAAGGACAGCCGTTTGTCTGCAAAAAATTGTATTTATAAATATTAAACGATTTTTATAAAAGCCGGACGCAAATGATAAAAGTATGCAGCCAAATATTGTTTGGAACAATTTTCATAAAAGGCAAAGATTATGTTCTTCTGTATTAAATCTTACTTTCTATTTTAAGCTATTCTATTTTAGGGCTAAATTTTTTTTTTGGGGATTTTTAGATTATTAAAGATTTGAAACAAATATTCTTTTTTTACGAAATTGGGTTATATTATCTTGAAGGAATTTTGTTTTAGACGCATTCCAAAAAATTCAAAGGTTTTTGAAACATAATCTTGATTTAGATAACATGATCTTAAGAGCGATTCAATACGAAAAGATTACGGCCCGATGGTTTATGATGTGTCCTTAATAAATGGAATTTCACAAATAATATGTAGCTAAAAAGTAATCTGGTTTATAGGTAGGAGAACAAACCCGTTTTTTAACTAAAATACATTTTTGACCTTGGAGAAATTGTTACTTCATCTAGAGATTTTAAGCAAAGTTGTTGGTATCATTAAAGCCTACAATAATGTAGAAGAAATTGCTAATATGAAAGAAAAATATTGTTGATAGAAAAAAAAATCAGCAATTGACCATGAAAACTACCTTATACTGTACTTGACACATTTCATAAAAATATGTTTACGTTGCTGAGTTCTATAATTATGAAAAAGATAATCATACAAAATAAAGTTAAAGGATTTTGAAATATAGTGCAAATGCCACAAATTTAGTATACCATAAAAGGAGTAAATTTGTTTTTAAATTAGGTTTTTACATCAAATCAAAATAGTTCCGCCTTAATTTTTATTTGCCCAAATGCGTCTAATTGACAGATATTAAACATATTAAAAAATAAAAATAAACGTGTTTCTGATTGTGAGAAAAACCTAAGATTGTAAAATAAATTTGACGTCATTCCAAACCTGTAACCTGAAAAAATAAAATTATTAGTAAATATCCTCCTTCTCACATACTAAAATTTGGTTGAAAATGTAAAATTTGTTGATACAAATAAAATTTGATAGCGTATGAATCCTCTTGGAACGATCACGCTCCATCTCACGTAGCTTATTTAAGTTTATTGCCAAAATGTAAATTTAATTAAATCTTAATAAAAAAAAAATTGAAATGAAAAACTAAAATTTGGTCAAGTTTGCTCAAGCCGTTAAGATGTATGGTCATAATGTACTTACGGCCGTACCGCGTACGTTTTTGGTTTCTCAGATATTTTTTTGCCGACCATTTTTTGGGGTCACGAGGTGTCAAGATATGTTTCCTCATATCATTAGAATCTTTTGTCTAAAAAATACTACCGCATATCATTTTTTGTAAAAAAAAATCCGATCTGTTGGGTACATACTACTCGTATAAAACTAAAAACATAAAAAAAAACAATTCCTTCATGTTAAAACGTAAACATTTTCTCTAAATTTTATTTATCTTTATGTTTTTCTCTTCTAAATGCAATGAACAGTATAGCGGTAAAAATTGTTGATGGCACCGAAGAGGAAACAAAATTTACCGTTTCATGTGTGCCTCGGCGAGATTTTTACTCGATTTAAGCTGTTCGTGGAATAGAAGTGAGATGAATTTGTTTTTTCCTTGTATATGATTATTTTGCATTCTTTGTGTGTATGTATGTAAATATGTAAATTAAGTGGTATATTATATGAGACATAGTAGTAGTTATAGTAGAGATATAGTTCAGTTATCACCCAAAAAGCAATTCTCGGACCTGATATTTTGTTGATTATTTAGAACACTGTTTTAATTTGTGCAAAAAACTTAAATCTATGAGCCTTTGAACGACTAATCAATAATCGTTATTCTTATAAAGATTTTGTATCCATATTTGTAGTAAAAAAAAAATTCAAAACCAACCTAAATTGAGTATGAGACAATGCATTCAGTAGGAAATATAAACGTTTATTCGTGCAAGTCATTAGCAAAAAAGCTACAATATCTTCTCCTGAAATGTTTGCGTTAAATTAAATCAATTTTAAATTATATATTATAATCAATGTAATAGATTCCTTTGTATTTCCAAATTCTTTAAATACAGTTCTTCTTTAAATACAAAAAACTTACAGGCTATTAGATTTCAATTAATAAAACTAAACAACTTTTAAATGTATATCATACTGTATTAGTTCCCTCCATCTGATTTTTTGTTTTAATAATGTTTGCAATATATAACGTAATTTCCATTAGCATTTTCCTGCCTAGTTAATATATAAAAATATATTATTATCATTATAAATATTCATTCAAATTTGAAATAACATGCTTTGTTAAGATTTGTTACAACAGCCAGAAAAATTGTTTTGACGAAAAGCACGTCCTTTTGTTTTATTTCATTTACATATAAATATTATTGTTGCATATATGAATTTATATTTAATTAATTGCAGGTAAATGTGGTATTTTAATAATTTAAAAAAAAATTAAAGTAAGTACAATATATTTGTTCTATTAAAAATGTTGACTAATTTTTGGTCGACTGCTAACAAAATAATCGTACACATTAGAAACGACATAAAATTAAGGAGTTGACATCCATCAGGTTTATTCTACATTGCAGAAATAAGGATTATTTAAGAGTAATGATTATAGCACAAATTATTCAATTAAATTTCGTTTTACTTAAAATACCAGTTTGTGTGCAAATTATGTGTTAAATAATTACTTTGTCTGCTACTGTTGGTAACGTGACCGTGGGAACTAAGGAAAGAACTAAGAAATACTGTTTTTTGTTCAAGCTTTGTGACAAACTGAAAACTTGTTATTTGATTTAGTTCAAATTTTGGCTGTTAATTTGAACATGAATATTGATTTGAGAGATAAAAACGTGTGACCTTATGACCTAATATTAATGTTTTCAATTCAACTGTCAATATATCGCAAAAACATATGCGTTAGTAAACAAAAAGCATATTAATTTGACACATTTTTATTTCGCGGATGAAAATAGACAGCATCTCGAGCTGAAGAAAAGAGGGAATTCCAAGTCATTTTTTCTAACATTTAAACAAATATTTAAAAATAAAACATTTTACTTTTGCTATAAATTTCAATTCAGGAACATTATTTTCAAAATTTAAGAAAATATTTTATCGCATTTGATTATAATTTTTTATCAAGGTATTTATTTTTAATTTCACTTATTAGGATCGATACTCCAGACACATAAATAATCATTTAGTCGCTACTTTTTGTTTGTTAAAATGTTGACGTCACCGTTTGAAAAGTATCGATTTTAAATAAATAATAACAAAGGCATATTACAATGCTTTTTATAGTAAAGGTTATTAAATTGACGATAAAGCTATTCATCTTTATTTATTATACCTAATAGATTATTTGGTTCACGATCCTGCGCTTCTAGCTAATTCTTTAAGATACCTTCAAGTGCTGAAGAAAGTTATATATTACATTATCCAAGATCAAAAGCCACTTTGTGGTGATTCAAATCTAATACTTATAAATATTATAATTGTAGGTGAATTATTTACAAATTTAACCAAATTTAACAAACAGAATAAACAGAAATATTAAGAAAACAGAAAAAATGTAATAAGATTCGTTTGAAGACTTGGAGGAGATTATAGTAAACTTTATTTTCATTTATAGTAAATTGGGACGTTTGTTTTGATGTATCTGATTGCAGAAACGTAAAATTGTTTAATATTATTTGTCATATTGAAGATTTTAGTTTTTCATTTGTTTTCTTAATCTTATTACGAATAGAGTTAAGGGATAAAATTTAGAATGGTAGATATTGTCGTTTGCTTTTAAAAGATCCTGCCTACATTACGACAATGAAATTGTGGAATTTATTTTATTTTTTGCAAAGAGCAATAAAAAATGTGACATTAATATATTAACTAATAAAAAAAAAAAGAAATTGATAAATAATGGGGAAATGATTTGCTTGTGCACCCTGCAGCGATTTGGGTAGCATTTGGAATGTTTCGTTTATTAAATGATTTATTTTATATTTAATAATTAGATCAAAAAGACGTTATGAAATTTAGCACATTAATTTATGTATTGAATGGTGAATGGACTAAGCAAGTAATCAATTTGATATGTTTCTTCGCAGAAATACAATTCTAAATTGAGATTTTGTTGATTCAGAAATGACGATTAATGTCTTCATTGACGGAAACCTTACAATATGGTATTTATTTTTAAAATGTTATGTTTTTTGCAATTTTCTCTAAATAATTTTTTTAGGATAGCGAATGACGTTTTATTATTGAATATCAAAAATATAGGAAAAAAGAGAGAAAATTATGAATATTTTTTTACTTAGAAAATAGAATATTGTTACAGGACATTTTATTTACATGCAAAAAACAATTAAAATAAGAGTTAGATTATAACTGAAAATAACGTGTAACGTTAAAAATGACTATTGTTTCTTAAAGCTAAAATGTAAGGCCATAATATAACAACTAATAATAAAAACTAAAATCACAATGCAAAGTTAACTTATCTGACGCCGCCGTTGTGTTGAAGTTCCCCTGTGTGTTTGTGTGTTGCGGCATGCCCTTTGTGTTCGGTGTCGGCAACAATAATTGTTAAAGGTTCAAGGGATTAATAGACTACAGATTAATAGTGTCCAAATCTTGGCACGGTGCACGAGGACTTGTTTCTCCAGCGTTTGAACTGCCTGGCAGTGTGGTTGTGTTGTTTGGCTGATTCTTGTTGTTCGACTCGACCTGTTTTTTGCTGCCCAAGCCCAATGGAAAGGCAAAGTCTTGAGGTAGCTTGCGCATAATCTTTCCAGATGTGATGAGGCGACCAAATCCTTCCTGGAATATTTGAATTAATAAATGGAAAATGTTAATAAAATTACATGCCAGGATAATTTAAACAGCTTAAACCGCTTTTGGGAAATTACCTGGTGAGCAAATGCGTATCCTGAACGCAGTGAACGTCTTGCACGCCTTGCTGAAGGGGTCCGCAGAACATCTGTGCTTTGTCGAGATCGAATTTGGGCGAGACGTTGTTTGAGACGAATCTAAAATCATTATATTTTATGTTTATTGCAATTCATATGGAAAGCAAATTAACTTTTACCTTATCTGACAGACTAGGATAAACATCAACAAAATAAAATCGAAATGCGAGGACGGGAACCATCAGAACGATCACTGTTATAACTGTAGTAAACCAAAAAGTGGCCTCCCTCATGGCCTGTGTTAGAGATCCCACGTACGGCCCACCAATCACGTAATTGTAAAAGTAATCCAAAAAGAAATACCACGCCAGGCTGCCCCAAATCATTATGTGATTGAACACCGTCCAGTACGATGTGTCAAGAGCGATCTACATCAAGGAAAATTTTGTGTTATATCTGAATTAATGATAGTTTTTTTTTTAAAGATCTCACCTGGGCAGTGTTATCGAGAATTAAAATTGTGGCGACAACAGATCCCAGAGTCATGTGATCGCTGAGAATGTATCCATCTGGTGAGGCACCATCCTTGTATGTGCCTAAGAAAAACATTTTTATTATTTATTTGTTACAGTTAGCAGTTGCTTAAACTCACCATAAGGAATTAGAAACAGCACCATTGAACTGAAGATGCCGTGCAACACGCTGCGAATGAACTCAGTCGTATTGAACAACGCATTTTTCAATCCTGGTGTGTAGAGCTTGGGATATTCCAAGCTGTGCTTATCAGAAACATCCTGCTCAAATATACCCAAAGCTAATACTGGCAACGACGTGTAGAACAAATTGTAGACGGAAATATACATTTCATCAAATACAGTCTGAAGGAGAGGAATTCAATCAATAACATAATAATTTGCTAATTAAAAACAAAAAATTTTACCTGAGCACTAAATCCGCAAAAGAAAGCAAACCAAAAATGGCACAACGTGAAGGCAAAATTTTTATAGAAGAAATATCGCAGAAATTTGCACATCCGATAATAGGACCAGCGACCATGGACCAGCAACAATCGCTCCAAATACCGAAATTGCGCAATGGAATAGTCACTGGCGAGGACAGCCTGCATCCCTTCCTGTCCAGATATGCCAACACCAATGTGGGCGGCTGCAAGTGAGAAAATGTATTGTAAAACCAAAATGAGCTTTTGTATTAAATGAAAAATCACCCTTAATCATTGAAACATCATTGGCACCATCCCCAATTGCCAGCGTAACTGCGTTCTTTGTTCGCTTAATCAGCTCGACTACTAAAGCTTTTTGCAGAGGCGTCACTCGACAGCAAATTACCGATTTGCATTGAGACGCGATATCGAGGAACCTACAAAAAAACACATATAACATTTTTTTAACAAAATTAATTTTTACTCACTTCTCCTCCAACTCAGGCGTCAAACAGTGAACCAACGAGTGGCCATTTACCACAATGGCAAAACCAGTGTTTTCCTCAATCTCCACATTCGTTGGTGGATTATTGTTGGTATTACTCTTCTCACCGTTTTCGGTCATCTCGTTATATTCCGCACTAAATTATTTGATAACAAGAATAAATAAACGATAATTGAGTCATTTTTACACATCAAATAAGCCACCAGCGACACAATCATAATTAATCATATGTACACAATTAAACACTCATAACTAAGTGACAACAAAAACATAGGCCCATTGAATTGGGATTAATATTGAAGCATTGTTTGGTTAGTATAAGAATTGATTGGCGGCGTGATTTAATTGATTTGAATTATTAGTAAGAAATAGCCAGAATATCTTCGCCAAGTGCAAGTGATTTTGTGCATTTAATATAATTGTTAAAACAAAGAGTGCAACAAAAACAATTAATATAGAAATGATGATTTTTTTACATGTATTGAAATTTAAGCTCCTTAAAGCAAAATTTAATTAAAAAGCTTCATGCAGTAATTTAAATAAAAATTAAGGGTTTAAGCGTTTTTCTCTACAATTACAGTAAACAATTATTTTATATAAAATCTATTTAAAATATATAATATACATAATTAGGAAAAGGGCTTCTAATGCAGACGCAATAGAGAGGTTCACAACTTATTTGTTTTACATTACTTCATTTTGTCTTTACGGGATGCGCCAAATTGTAAAGGTGTGGTCTCTGGTTTGTTTCGTTGCAAAAATTACCTTGTCTGCTTATGTGATTTGTTTGTTTTGTTTTGTAATAAACAGGAGAGGGTATAACAAAATTATAAATAAATGATAACAAAGATATTCTTTAAGAAAATCCGGTTTCTAACAATTTACAATGCTCAAATTTGATTTAGGGTCTTTTTAATTACAAAATATTTATAAAAAAAACTAGCTATATCAATATTTAATAATTTCCCAATTTAATTAATCAAATAATTAACACCTAACAATTTGTCAAACGACGCGATATGGATACGTAATTACATTTGTTCCAGTAAGAAATGAATCTATTCTATAATTGAAAAGTGTGATTATCTCGGAAATAAGAAGTGAATTTGTGACTTGTTATTAATTAAAAAAAATCATTAATTTTGTTAACGAATTATGTATCGTTTGATTAATTTACAGGAAATAATTGAGGAAAATGTTGAATTTAAAAAAGTCATTTTGGTCGTTTTATTGTATTTTAATTTGGGATGAAAAGTTAAAAATGATAGAAATTAAAATATTAATTATACATAATTGTTTAATAATTCGTTAAAATTGAATTCTCAATAAAACAGCCAAAATATTTGGTTCATGCTTAATTAATGTAAATTTATCGTATATCAAAGAATGCAATCATATGGGGAAACATTGTATTTCCAACTGTCGTAATTGTTATGTGGTGATCTCGTGTGTGGATTTGGTGGTGGTGGTGAATGTAAGCAAAATTGAATTAATCAAATCAACATAAATAAAACGAGTAAATCGAATTTCCTAGCACATCTTCTTTGGTTGATGCAACTAACAAGTCATTTTGAAACTTAAAAAAAAAAAGTTGATTTGTCACAGCAAAGAACCACGTAAAATCAATTACTAAAGAAAACTAAATGAAAACTAAACTAAATTAAAACAAAACATAAGAAAACGTATTGAAAAGAGTATGTCCAGTAACAAAAAAGTTCGATAAAAACTGTCAACAAAATAAAAAGTATAATATGTAATTTGTATTAAAGACATTTGGGTCCCGAGTGTAAAAAGCTTGTTCCTCTCTACCTGTCTGGCTCGCCCTTATTACGCTTAATAGAATCCCACCTAAAAGTAACCACCGAAATGGCGGGCGGCGCCGCCGTTTGTATATTGGCGACGGCTGTCCCATTGTTGGCACCATTTGCTGTGACATTATTGATGTTAGTTTGTTGGAGATCTGCGCAGAATAAAAGCACATTACATGGGTTTTAATGACCGAAATTAAAATCGCGTCTAGAATTTGAAGGCAACATTGGAGCTGCGACGGCAAATACTTACTGGGCGGATGAAATGTATTTACAATTTTTATAGACTCCTTAAATCTCTTAAGTTGCTTCTCAACATCCTCGTATGTGGCGCCATCCACCACAAACACATCCACGAGATCGTCCGTTAAAAGTTGGCAGGAATATCCTATGTTTATTGCAGTTTCTACGGAATTAAATGTAAGTTGCAGATCAATCTGAAAAATGTTGGTTAAATTTGCGTTACCTTGTTTATCGCCAGTCAAAACCCAAATTTTAATGCCGGCCATTTGCAAGTTAGCAATCGTTTGTGGCACACCATCCTGTAATTTATCTTCTATCGCCGTAACGCCAATTAAATGCATATCACATTCGATTTCCTCGTAAATGGCGCCAAGTTTGTCTTCGCGACCATCAAGAGATAAGGCAGCTTCTTGTTGTCGTGCTCGCCACGCGTAGAAGAATTCCTCGTCTAAAACTCGCTCAGCCAGCACTAAAGTGCGTAAACCTTCGCCGGCGAATTTCTACAATTCGAAATTTGGTTCATTCAATCGTCGTGTTATTATAATAATAATATTAATAATTACATTCAAATGTTCTTGCGTCCGATTTTTCAGTTCAAATTGGTCGGATGCCAATCTATCGTAGATCACATTATCAGCACCTTTGCAGTATAAGAATATCTTTTTGTTTCGCCTTAATATCACTGACATTCTCTTTCTCACATTATTAAAATCTAATATACTTAACAATTCATAATCCTGCGAATAATGATAATTAATTAACACAATTTCATAGCAAGCTTTTAGCATTTAAAGTACCTCTGTTTTTCCCATAACTTCTATCGTAATACCATTTGGAGTTCTCGCTCTAAAAACAAATCCGAATGTACGAGCTGCAGACACCAGCGCCGCTTCATCAGGACTTTGGGCCTGATATTCAAGTCTGGCAAGAATAACTGTTTTTATATCAAGATAATTAAAAAAAGAAAGCAATAAGCATACCTTCCATTTTTCTCCTCTGGCATTACCGTGTGACAAAGTGCCAGTAACCGAAAAAAGTTATGCGCATGTTCCTCATCCGATCTAACAGCATCCAATAAACTGTGATCGTACCACTTAAAATCAGGCTCGTGTTCCGGATTGAATGAGAAGTCAACCGGCTCTACCGTCTAAGCGTAAGAGACATTTTTTAAAGAAAATCAATTTTGTGACTTAATTTAAATGTATTTAAAGCGCTACTGTTGCTCCAAGAACTTTACTTTGAATGGAAAACAAAATGTTGTTACTAGTTTCTTTAAAACTTACTCTACTGACTCTAAAACAAATTACTATAACCGATCCCACAAAAAAAGAATTTGCGAATCAAGCTATTTATTTAAAAAAAAAAACAGTATTATGAAATAATTTACAAAACAAAGAATTAGCAATACTTCTTATAATTTCACAACAATAGCGCTTGTGTTTACAAAACAAATAAAAATTTAATTTAAAGCAGAAAATCATTATTTAATGCGTCCTAAAGACTTACAATTTGTGCAAAACTCAAAGACGAATATTTACACACAAAGTTTCAATACAAAATACTTATATTATAATAGTGTAATTGAAACACAAAACAATTGTTAGTTTGCGTTTTTCTTAATGGCTGCATGATTGAGACACGAAAAGCTTTTAAAATGCAATTATGATCTTGGATTGGCGAATCCAACAGCGTAATGGACATCACAAGTTTAAGTTCAAGACCATAACTGCTGCAGCATGATTTGCAGATGAACATTTAACTGATTGTGAATGCATAATGAACAATTAGGTAAGCTGGTAATTTTTGGCTTAATGATTTCAATTGAACTTAAGATGTTTGCAGAAAAGAAAAACCAATTACATGTATCATTCCTCTAAGATTTATAAATTCGACAACATGAGGTGCCCAACACTTTTAATATCAGTACATAATTCTTTACACTGCAGCATAAATTGCTGACCATTCAAACCAAACTAACAATGTTATCGTGTTTGATCATCATTCATGATCATGAAATTACAGAAAAACAGTGACCAATTTCAAAATTCAACTCAATTCAAGTTACATAACAAACGTTTTTTCCACAATAAAGAAAATTAGATATCAAATTCAAATAGAAATAGGTAAAAAATTGTAATTTCATGCATACATGCACTCCTTGCTGGGCTCCACTAGGATACGTGAACGAAGTATTGAGACAATTTTGTGTATCTTGGGTGGTGTTGGTGGTGAGTTTAAATTGTAGATTCTTTTTTTCATGTGTGTACACTTGTTGATCATATGTAACGTGTTTCTTTTTATCATTCTTTTCACATACAATTACTGTCGATTGTGGTGTACTGCGCCCTGGGGGCTCTTCAGAATTCAGTAAAAGCGATGTGTGACTGTTGAATGTTCGCTACAAAACATATACATATAGACAAATATTGAGGACGTACTCCATAAATAATAATAACAATAAATTTGGAGTTGTCAGTTTCATTATTAACTCACGGTTTGTTTGGCATTTTATTCATTTGAAACGATATAATTGCCGATTTAATATGCTTTAGCCAGTTTTAAGCATTAATTATTGCAAAATTATTGCTTAAATATTAATAATGAATGTTGTTAAAACATATACAGGGTGAGCTAAAAACCAAAACGCCAATAATGTGTTTAATTATGAAACTGAGTGTTTAATGCTGATGCGTGAAATGGGAAATGTTTGATTGGATATCCAATTGGAGAGTGTGTTCCACAATTTAAAATATAGTTTAAAAGTTTATGTTAACTTTTGGAAAATAATTGTATTGAATAAAGCTTATTTTATTGCTACAACGTAAGAGTATAGAATATTTATTTTATGAATTAATTCTTGTAGACATTGCGAATGAAAATGCTTTATGCAACCAAAAATTGTTATTTTTTTATCATATTGTTATTATTTGAACGAAAACAAACACATAAAAATCTATTGTTCTAGGAACACACTCAAAAAAAAAACTGTTGGTTAAATAAAAAACATAATTAAAAATTTTGATTAACAAACAGATGCATCTAAGTCACAAAATCAAAAATCCACTAATTATTTAAATGTGCATGAGAGTCGAAATTAATAATAAAAATGGATTCATCAAGAATTGTATTTGTTTCGTGATAATTGTGAAATTCTGTGAAGTATATTCACAGCGTTAAAATCATCACAATTCAAGATGAGAACAAAGAGAATGAAATACTCACGTCGGTGACCTCCACCACTTCGCCGGTCCTCAGATCAATAATGTCTCCATATGCTCGGCCGTTGATGCTGCATTTGTTAAATGTCATTATGTTCTGGGTGAGAGTGCCGGTCTTATCGGAGAATATGTATTGAATTTGGCCGAGCTCCTCATTAAGGGTAGTGGTACGTGCCTTAGCTGGCGTTTTGGTTTTCTTGTAATACATTTTTTCGTCCCAGTTGATCAAAAATGACTGGGCGAAACGGATTACCTAATTGATTGTTGATAAATGTGTAAGCGTCATTAAACAGTTCTTATGCTGTATGGGCAAGACTTACCTCTACTGAAACGTAGAGTGATATTGGCACAACCGTATTCAAAACAATAGCATACGAAAAAAATACTAACAACCCGATAACGGTAGCACCCGGTATTGTTCCTTTCGGTATAATGCTTTCCCACGGTAAATACACCTTGAAAACATATCTATTAGAACAATTCATAAATTACAAACTAAACTCGTTCAATTACTTGAAAGTACTGGCCAACCAGACCCTCCCATATTCCACAAGCGAGTGTACAAAAAGCACAAATCGACAGCAGAAAAAATACAATCTAGAAAAGAAAAACGTTAATTTTGTTTATATTTAAAATCAATCAATTGATCAAAACTTACTCCAATAATAATAAAATTAAGAAGTCTATCAATGCTGGTAGATTTGAACTTTGTTTTGCCAGAATTCTGCATCAGTTTGGTGTCTTTTCCAGCGAAGATTACGACACCGTAGCACCATTGAGTGTTTCTCAGGATGCATCCGCGTAAAAGTACCTTGTCATTATCCAATACTGAGCGGTGACTCTTCCATAGTAACGTGCCTGTAAATGAGGTGACATGTTTGAATCAGCGAACAATTTGAAGCTGGTGACAAAACTTACCGTCAAACTTATTTAGTAGATTATTGGGCGGCTCACAAACAATCTCCCCATTGAATTTCCACAGCAGGTCATCACGTTGGCTCATCTCAGCGGTTTCTGGCAAGCATTGCTTGCACTTTAAATTCGTCTCGCCATCCAGCTCGGCCGTCTCGATGAAGCACAGGCCGTTTGGCTCGCTCGACGACAGCAACAGTATGTCGGCGGCAACAAATTGATCGTTCTCCATGCGAATAATGTCGCCGACCTAAATATATGCAGAAGTTAGAAGGCGCACAGGAAAACAGAGGCTCATTTGAATTCGACAAAAAAAAAATATTAGCTAATTAAATAGTAGGGCAAATGGTGCGTGTTTGCTCATTTATTAGAGGGTGTCATCACATTGTCAATTGACGCGTCGCGACGCGACACAAGACTGTAAAGGGTGCATAGGGAATTGCGTACATTTACGAGCCACGTCGCCTCTACAGTCTACATGTATTCAAATACGCATTATGTTGTCATCATAATATTAATGTTCGCTAACTAAATTGTCTCATATAAAGGCATTTGCCATTTTGTGAAATGTTGATAAATTGTGAGTTTATAATTAGAATTTAAATCAACATCGATTCAGCGATATGCGAATATTATAATTGCCATATGTTTTGATGATCCGAAAATACATAATTGACTTTTATACTGATTGAATAGAAGCATTTTCGGTTAAAATTGAACTAAAAATAAACCCGAAACGGAAGAATTTGATACTTTAAGCAACGAAAAAGACATAAAACATGCGAATAAGGACACTAAATGGGTCAATGAGATCAGTTAAGTTATTGTAGATAATATGGCCCTACATCTCGAACTAACATTCGAAGTAAGAAGAAGATAATTTCATATTAAATTAGCTTGACTAAATTTTTTAAAGTTTTTCAATTGGTATTAGATAAAAATTAAATTTGATGTTAATTTTATGAGAAACTTAACTGCTTATGAGAAAGAAAAAAAAGATAAAAATATTTTTTAAAGTAAATTCTCGATGAATTCGAGACAAGTGCTTTGTTATTATTGTACTTACTTGAACATCTGACCACTTTTCGTCGATCAATTTTCCATTTCGAAGAGTTTTTGATCTTCTATTATTTACTTGGGAATCGGACACATGCCGTTGCTGAAAATATAATTATCGTCAATCAATCAATTTCCACATATGAATGTCGGTTAATATATGATTTTCTACGGACGTTCAAAGCCGTTTAAAGTGGAAATAAATTATTCAAATTAAAAATGTGAAAAGTAAAACAATTAAATAAAATATTTATATATTGATATAAAAAAAAAACTTACAATATCATCGTAAGCATCTTTGATGGCTGTAAGAGCGAGCACACCAATCAATGGAATGGCTGTGGTGATTGGTGTCAGTGATGATATGGCTGGTATCAGCTGGAACACCAGCAGACATAGAAAATAAAGGTTGGCGAGTCGCTGAAACTGCTCTAGCAGATTCAATGGTAGAAATGTTAACCACGAGTACTTGGACGTTTTGATGTAATTGTTCTTGAAGGAAATAAACGTTGTTAATATTAAATGTCATAAACATAAAAAAATAAATATTTAAATTTTTTTGATTTATTTGGTCCGTCCTTTCGGACTTGACATGATGAAATGAAAATGTAAATTAGAAAAAGCAGATTGGCGCCACAAAATCTGAACCAAAGCAATTTCCATTTTCGCACAAATTAAAGTAATGGCATGGCGTGATGGTAAGAGTCGTCCACCGACTTAAATTGAATGCACGTGCTTTAAGTCACAAAACTAAGTTTTAATTAAATCCACGCATTGCGGACGGTGACAACTGGATAATTGAGAACATGCGTCAGGATTTGTATCTTTTTGGAACGCCAATTGAATGAGTGCGGCAACCTCAACTGCATCAAATAATTTTATGTTATTAAATAAATCAAAAATAATTATTTAATTAAAAAATCAGTCATAGGAATGGAGCTGGTCAGCAGCACTTAATAAATTTAATAAATTGATGAAGAACCGCTGTTGAAAAGGATTAAGCCAGGTAGGAGCATAATTTTTTGTCTGATATGTTTGGCAGTTATTTGCGTTGGCCCCCATCAGACGATTTGTTTTCTTTCTATAGTTACACATAATAATATGTTATGCTGTGAATAAATTAAAACAGCACAACTTAAGTGTATCATTATTCAAATTAAAGTGCCATCATTCATGCTGGTTGTCATCGCATTGGGATGGACTGGTAAAAGGCGACAGGCATTTTATTAGAATTTATAATGAACAAGAGATACGCTGATAATGAAGTATCGCGCTGTTGAAACTTTTCATTATGGTGAGCTGTGACTTTTAAGCATAATTGATGGAAATTGAAAAGGATTTATTGCTTCATCGGGGGCAATTTAAATTACATTTCACGATTCAAGTTCAAATTTCGATTACGTTCGGAAATTGAATTATTGGATAAGTGGGTTTCAAGTGGCTTGAGAGACTTTCGTTTACTTTTGCCTCCAACAGTTTGTTATCAATTAAAAAAGAGAAGTTACAACTTAATTCAATAGAAATCAACTTAAAAATATCATTCTAAAATATTATAATCGATTTAATGTCAATATAACAACGTTTAAAAAAAATTACTTACAGCGTATCGAAATTGTGAATTGTAATATCTATCATTTGCCCGTATTCTACGTTCATTTTCTGTAAAAAAGAAAACAATATATTAACATTAAATTTATATTATAAGAAATAAACAATAAAACCAAACAATCAAAGATTCACAATTAGCGTTTCAGAAAAACCTGCAATTACCACTAAAATTAAAAGCCCAAAAGCTTTGACTGCTACTGTGTTTGGTCGGTATTTTTTCTGAAGTGTTTCCATTATCACCGGGCACTCGTGTCTCGGAGCGACAGCCCGGTCGCTTGATCACTCCCAGCTTCTCCAGAACTGAAATCAGCGACGTCTTTATGCCACCATTTGTCGTTTGACTTCCTTGATAACTGTCGTTGTTTTGCGATGCACGTAGACTCTCCGAACTGTCGCCGGCACCACCGTTGTCGCCGTCGCGACGTATATCGTTGAGCATGTGAACACCGCATCGTACATAGAACTGACCATTCAGATCGATGCCGCTGCTGCCATCGCCATCGCCATCGCCGTCCTGATAGAAGTGCACATTGGGCTCAGAGCGTCCGTTCTTCGATTTCAGTGAAGCCAAACTGTACAGACTGCCGCAGCTTTGTGTCTTTGATTTGCGACGTGAAATCGCCGACTTTGAGCGTCCGTACTTTTTCTTTCTGGTAGCCTTGGACCGTTCCCTGGCAGCGGTGGTCGATTCATCGTCGTCGGACGACTCTCCACCGCCACTTCCGTGCACTTCAAGCATTTCCAGCTCCACAGAGTCTGCATTGCTTATCGGCTTGTTGCTGGCTGACGGCATATTCTAGAACTGTTCTTGCACTTTGCCGCTTGTCAGACAGTTGTATGCAGTTTTGTGCATATTTTTTTTATGATTTGTTTTTAAGCTTTAAGTATTTATTTCATTTCAAACAAATTCTTATTTGTACTTATACACTTGTAGTCTCGCACAATTTTTTTATATGTAAGTATAATTGTTCCTTGCACTTTCATCACCAAGGCATCTGTTGAAATTGGGAATAAAGCATAGCCCAGAGCTCAGAGACGTGTAGGAGTTCAACCATCAACCACCGGTTGAATTTTACATAGTCCTTCGAAACAAACGGAGGAGGTACTCACAAATGTTCACGTTTATTTATATTTGTGATTGTATATTGAGATTGATATCATTCAAATCGATTGGAATACTCTAAAGAACTTGAATAATATATAAACACGAGAATGTAAGGAATTTTAACATACATATATATTTATCAAATTAAAAAAGTAATATTATTTGTTGTAAGAAAAATTGACATTTTTACCATATAATTACTAAATCATACTTTCAACAAAATTGTTGAACCTTGGTGCATTTTGAAATAAACAAACATTGTCACAGTTTTGATGTCAACCAAGGTAACCTAATACGCCAAATAAGGGAAATAAAAGAATTGAAGAATACAAATCAAGGCCAATTCAACCCTTCCGTCGCTACGGCAAAGTACAAACCGTAATGTGCAGAATAAGAATACGACATGAAATACGATAACGTGAATGTCAAGAAAGCCTACCCCAATGCCTAGTACCTACAGCATATATTAGTTTACAACTTGTATGTTACGAGTGTCACATATGTATAAGGGTCGCACTGATTGCAAAATATCGAATATGAAATCGATAAAAATGTCTTGCGAAAAGAGGTCAGGACATACGTGATTATAGGGAAAACATGCGGCATGAGTAAGGATTATTCCTTTATCTAGAGCATTTAATATAAAAGGAAAAATGAAAAGAAACGTTCAAAAAACGTAAATAAAACTTTTCCGTTTCCCTAAGCTTTAAGATAGTTAATATGTGGTATGAAATAAAATATTACATGGATTTTGCTGCTACGTGGGATCAAGATGATCAACAGGCATGTATTTACTATCTACTGAATTGAGCAAGATAAGTGTGAAGATTTTTGAAAAAGAAACATACATATACCTAAAGGATTATGCCTACTTATAGTATTCATATTCAACCCTTTTTCAAGTGTTCATCTGTAAAAATCAAAAGCTTAGCAGACAACATGAAACCTTCACGATTTGGTAATTTTTTTTTGCTTTTCTTAAAGTTTCAAAATCTTAATAAATTTGAATGTAATGTGAAATTCTGCCATAGTAATTGGTATTGCTCGAATCTTGAGCAAATCTATATAAAACGCGTTAAAGTACCTTATGACAAACACACTTTCTTCAATAAACAACTTTTGGCTAGAATCCAGTGATTGGTTATAGTGAACAAAATGTGTAACAAGAGCAAGAAGATACGCGAAAATAAATATATTTACATGACTACATAATATTTTTGTATATACACGTACTTTCCCATACATAAAAGCTCGCATAGGTGGTTAAATCTAATCCACGTGCTTTGAGAGTTTTAAACGAATAAGTATGAACGTAATATATGTACATTTATTTTCGGAGTATGTACATTGTACGCAAAATGTGAAGAAAATTTGTGCTTTATGTTTTAAGGCACATTAAGCAAGAGAAAGCTCATCTAAAAATTATTATGACGTCAGAATAAAATCATTCGCACCATTGAATTCTGTATTAGGATGAATTGAAGACATCTTTTGGAATAATGTTAAATTAACATTACAAACTTAAAAACTATTAACATTTATTCATCGATTTGAGCTTTTGAGGAATTTGAAAAATTCGTTTGTTAACATGTACAGACATTTTAAATGTGAATTTAAGTGAAATTTTACAACTAAATTAAGATGACCTTGGAATTTTTACATTTCTTGAAAATAAATAAAATGAATATTTTATCATTTGTTATCATTAATTATTACAATCATTTTTTTTTATTAAGGAAAGCTTTAATAAAAACCTTAAATGTTCAAAACCGCGTTTATTGTGTAATTTTCTTATATCGAATAAATAATCATCCGGCAGCTTAAACCTTAGTACGCAAATCCTTACGTAAAACGCCAAAGTTCAGCACATCAACGCAGGTACAGAAGAAAACAAAATGGTAAAGATTTCTTCCTTTAAGATACAATTACAAAGGTCATGTTAACAATACACCTACACACAAAATGCTGGATTAACATGTCGGGCACCGTTGCTACATTCGTAGGTGTGACTCTTCAAAGATTAGCAATAATTCACCGTGGTGAAATGGAAAACTTCTAGACAAAATAAATGCTATGTATATAAGAAATACGTATATAATGTACTTGTACGAGTACATATTTCCTTTTATATGGCGCAATGCTTCTGGTTAGCGTTGGCGAGGAGTTTATACATTTATATATTTTTTTGGGGCAAAGGAAAATAATATAATTTCAACAGAATAGGCATAGTTCATTAATATTTTATTAGCTGCGTGTAATATTTCTCTGTAGGTTCTACATATAAGTGAACAGTTGTGTGATCTTTATATAGTTAATACATTTCGGCAAGGAAAAAACTTGCTGCAAAGAGGACACCTTCATAAACATGAACAACTTCAAGTTCTTTAGCGAAAAAAATAGAAATAAAGAAAATTATTTATAATGCACAAGTTTAAGTTTGTTTTACAAATAAAAAAGCAAAAACTCATTTTGCCTTGATATATTTTATGAACAAGTTTGCCTTGATAAGCTCAATAGTTTTAAAAAATGGTTAAAGTGAATATTCAATGCTTTTATAGGCGTTCATGTTAAAAAAGGGTTTTTGGAATTTTTTTTATAACTTGATTTTAAGAATGACATTGAAAAGTAAAGATATTTGTGTTAAACAATTTTTGCTTTAATTAGACTAACAAAGGCTCGAAAAAGGAAATCAATAACTGAATTATTAACTGAAAAGTTTTTTCCTTTGTTTAAGAGTAATTCAAAAAACATATTCATATACAAATAATTCCTTAATCGTGTAAAAAAATCACATATGTGTGGTATCGTTTGTTTTTTTGTTAAACAAAAAAATGCGTGCTTCATGTTTAGAATTATGGCGAAGCATAATCAACTTGAAAGCATTAAGTAGACAAAGGCATCATACTAAAATCGATACAGCAAAGGTTTGCTCCCAAAGAATTCAATTAATTAAAACATGAAATTCACAAGGCATTTACAAATAACAGCTGTGATAAAGTACGCGTATGTTGAACATACTTGTGTTACAATGAGGCATATCAGCAGCAACAACTAAACAGAACAATAAAACTTTATAAAGCACCATCAGCGCATAAAAACACGGCATTGTTTCGTTGTTTTCTTCAAGTTGTATTAAAAACAACATCCAAATTAAAGCACTGTAACCGAAGAACAGCATCCGGTGCTTAAATTACAATGCAATAAGTAGTTGGTGCATTCGTCCTTATGAACTGTTCCTTAAAGAGAAGTCAAGTTGGGATGGTGTTGCTTTTATG